>VUQK01002910.1:0-12540 GCA_015106715.1 Bujurquina vittata
AATTCAGAATAATCCGCAATCCCCAATGAACAACCTTTTGAGGACACAGAGCGTAAGCTTTACTAAATTACCGTTTGAGGTATTTGGAGGCATGTCTCCAGCATGATATCATATATACACTATTATTTTAACTGCACAGTGAAAACTGCTGTTCTAGGGTCTTTATCTTAAAATACAAAGCACCTTGAGGTGACCGCTGTTGTGATTTGGTGCTATGTACTGTAAATAGAAATGATTTGAACTGAAAGTGTAAAGCTTTGGGTCATAGGCAAACAGACTGTAGCCATGCACAAGCATACTTTGTTTTGTTTCATGGATGTCCAGCCAGCTGAAGCGGAATACAGCGTTACCTAAATATCTTAGACCAGTTAAGTTAAATATATCCCAAGAGGATTAGTTAAATTCACAACTACCAAATGACAGCCATATCTTTGGTATCATTGAACAAAAAAAAAAAATCCATGTTGTAGTTGAAGTGGTCTGAGAGGGAACTAGAAAAAGAAAAAGGGCTCAGTTATATTAGGAGTACAATAATTTGGAACAGAGCATTAGATGGCTTTCACCTGGGGGAGTGGACTCTTCTTAATAACAGGTCTGTGTGTGTTTACAACAACTAAAGGCACACAAACAGTGTGCTTTGTGCCTTCTGTGATTTTTATAGATCAGAAATCAGGAAAAAAAATGCTGATAAGGATTTCTCCTGTTTAATATACAGTGCTGTCAAAAAAAGTATAACATATAGTTATTAAATGATGATGTCATTTATTAAGGGAAAAAATATCCAAACTTACCTGGCCTGTTGTGGAAAAGTAATTGGCCACTAAACTTAATAATTGGTTATGCCACCGTTGGCAGCAACAACTGCAGTCAAGTGTTTGTGACAACTGCCAATAAGTCTTTCACATTCCTGTGGAGGAATTTTGACCCACGCTTCTTTTCAGAATAGTTTTAATTCAGACACAAACATATCAATCGGATTTAAGCCCAGACTTTGACTAGGCCACCCCGAAGCCTTCATTCTGATTTGTTTAAGTCCAATTTCTTGAGCCACACCCAGGCCTAAGTACTGCCAGACCTGCTGAATCAAGAAATCACTTAAATGGATCCCGTCTGACACGTTCTGCCACGATCTGAGAAAACAGCTGAGAAGCAAAGTCATTGACATCAATCAGTCTGGAAAGAGAGGTGAACCTTCCCAGGAGTGGCCGGCCTACCAAAATTACTCCAAGAGCGCATTGATAGGTCAATCAGGAGGTCACAAAAGAACCCAGCACATTATCTAAAGAACTGCAGGCCTCACTCGTCTCAATTAAGGTTCATGATTCAACAATATGGAAGAGTTCCAAGGAGAAAACCTCTGCTGACCAAAAAAAGAACACAAAGACTCATCTGACATTTACCAAAAAACATCTTGATGATCGGCAAGACTTTTGGAAACGTATTCTGTGGTCTGATGATGCAAAAGTTGATTTTTTTTTTTTATCTGGTGCACAACTATCACAGTTTTTATAAAAAAGAAAATCATATCAGCAGTCGAACATGGTGGTGGTAGAGTAATGGTCTGGGGCCGCTTTGCTGCTTCTTGATAACTTGATGGAACCATGAATTCTGCTCTCTACCAGAAAATCCGGAAGGAGAATGTCCGGCCATCAGTTCATACTCTGAATCATGGGTTATGTGACATGACAATGAGCTGAAACACAGCAGCAAGTCCACCTCTGAAAACAAAAGAGAAAAGAAACAAAATGAAGATTTGGAGTGGCCGGGTCAAAGTCTGTATTTAAATCTGATTGAGATGCTCAGAAAGGGTCCAATGTGGCTGAATTAAAACATTTCTGCAAAGACGAGTGGGCCAATTTTTTTTCCCGCTGCAATGTGAAAGACTCATTTCCAGTTTTCACAAATGCTTGATTGCAGTTCTTGCTGCCAAGGGTGGCACAGCCTGTTATCAGGGCAATTATTTTTTCACACAGGGCCAGGTAGGTTCGGACTGTGTTTTCCCTTAATAAATGAAATCATCATTTGCAAACTGCATTTGGGTTTACTCAGGCTAGCTTTGTTGTCGCCAAACTGACACTGTGCATTTTGACCACATTTCTGCACTTTGATCTCATCTGTCCAGAAGACATAGTTCCACACGTCGTGTGGTCTGTTCAGATACAACTTTGCAAACTTAAGCACTGCTGCCATGCTCTTTTTTAGAGAAAAGAGGCTTTTCTGGCAACCCTTCCACATAACCTATACTTATTCAGTCTTTTTCTAATTGTACTGTCATGACCTTTGCATTTGCTCGTGGCATTAGCAACCTGCCAAAACCTAAAGCTGCACCATCTTAATGAGTCTGCTGAAACACTGAGCATTTCTTCCTTTTTTATATAGTTTTTTCAGTAATCTTTAGCATATTCAGCAATTGCACAAGTGCTAAACTATTTCAGTCCTTCTCCAGACCATAGCTTCCCAGCTGCAGGTCCCCTGGAGTGGAAAAGAACATGGTGTTTGAATTTTCTCTTTAACTACAGGTTTTCTTTTTGGCTTTATTTGATAGTGATTTTGCAGTGGAGGGAAACAGAAAAGCAGGAGGAGAGATGGGGGAAGACGAAGTAAATGTCAACTAGGTCGGGACTCGAGCCTGCACCGCCATGCGGCATATGTGGTCGCCCGCTCAACCACTGAGCCACTGTGGCACCCTAACTACAGAATTTCAATTAGTTCCTCGTTACCCCATCTTCCTCCATTCACCTCCAATTGAAGTTGTTACATGTCTTTAAACCCGAGCTGAGCTTGACCCAAGTTGTCAGGACCTCTCAACAGCAGGTCCACTGGGTCAGGACCACCAATCAGGGGCTACCAGCAAAGGTCTTAGAGAATTACTCTTTTCAGCAGCAATTCCCAATTCGGTCTTCAGGGAAATTCTGAGAACAAAATTCTTGAATGTATTTTATTTAGATTAACATCACATACAATAACAAAATATTTTGTCATTTGGACACATACAATGGGACTGCGTACATAGAAATCTTGTGCAGAGCTTAGAGTCAAAGCCAAATACAAAATAAAGTGCACACTGAGGTAAAGTAAGGACAATATGTCAAGTAATTTAAAGTATAAAACAGTAATTCCTGTATTGCACTCGAATGACTTGTATGAAAAAAACACATCTTGTTGAAATATATATTGCATTTCTTGATTTATTTGATTTTGTATGTATTTTAGTCAGTCCCTACTTTGCTCTTGCCATCAGTCTGACTATGGCAGTAAAGACACTGTTGTGGAAGCATGTTGTGTGTGATCAGATTGTATGCTCTGCTGCATCTCAGGCTGTGTGCTGATTGCTTTGGTCTGAGGAGGGTATGACCAGGATGATGACAGTCTCTGATGATGTGTTGTGCTCTTTTGTTGTACCCTTTTTTCAGCATTGTGTGTATATTAAGTCCATTGATGGAAGATTAGTCCTTATAATCCTCTCTGCTGTCTTTATGACTCCCTAGAGAGCCTTCTCGACCTGTGTGGCGTTTCCATACAGTGGTGCCAGTAGTGAGGAAGCTCCTCTGTAGTCTTGAGTGAGGGGGCGACTGCTCACTCCTGCCTTCCTGATCATGCTGATGAAATAAAGCCACTGCTGGGCTTTTTTTTAACTGTGGCTGTGGTGTTTACCCTCTAGCTTGGGGTTGATGTCACATAAAGGCCAAAGAACTTGTGGCTGTCAGCTCTCTTCACCTCAGTTCTGTTGATGTGGAGAGGCTGCAAAGGAGGGACATGTTTCATGAAATCTATGATTATTTCATGGTTTGTCTACATTGAGGAGGAGTTCATTCTCCTCTCCGTAGACAGTGATGTTTTTAACCAAGTCCCTGGTTTTTAACCAAAAGCACTGGTTTAATGCAAATGTAAGCATTAAAATCGGGCAAATGCGTGAAGGAAGTCATGAGATGGAGCAGCACACAAGTGGGCCTGGTATGAGCTGCACAGCTCCATCAGAGCATCAAAAAGGAGCATCAAAGCTTTCACCTGCAAAACAACACATGTGGTATATGGATATCTAGACTATCACAAACTACAAGAACACAAACAACGCGAAAATTAAAGATGCTACCCTACCGGATTGCTAGAACAGTTTATATGCAAGATTCGACCAGCTCAACAGATACCCCCACCAAACTCCCCCATGGACTGTGCTTTCCAAGTGACACACAGACAGGCCCCAAAGGCCCTAAAGCAAGTGAACTCCCACAAAGCAGTGGGGCCCTGACGGAGTATCAGCAAGGGTTCTAAAGGTGTGTACATAGACATCTTCAATCAGTCTCTAACAGATGCAAAAGTCCCATTCCCATTCTTTTTTTTTTTTTTTAAGCCTGTCATTTCTGGCAGTTTTGCAGTTAGAATGATAATCTGAACGCACTCTTGGACCAAACATATTTACTTTACAGGAAGAGCTCTATAGGTTGTCTATAGGCTGTTCCTGTTAGTTTTTTATTTTATTTTATTTATTTATGCCATTCCCATTCTAAGCATCCTTTATCATTCCGGTTCCCAGAAAACAGACTCATCAACCCTGAATGACTTCAGGTGAGTGTCACTCATGCGAGTGGTCGTGATATGCTTCGAAAAGCTGGTGCACACATTAACTCTGTTGTCCTAGTCAGTGATGACCCTCTACAGTTTGCCTACTGCTCCAACGGATCAGATTATGATGTGGTGGACATGGCCCTCGACCACAACCTACAACACCTGGACAACAGCAGAACCTGTCAGGAGGATTTTCCTGGATTACAGTTCTGCCTTTACTGAGACTAGGAAAGCTGACTGTGAAGCTGGCTGATCTTGGGGTCCTGACTTCCGACTGCAACTGGATTTTGGAGTTTCTAATGGACAAACCACAGGTGGTAAGGATGAGACTTAATAGTTGGCATGAAGACATCTCTCTTGCATCCACTCTAAATATTAACATATGCAACTGACCAAGTCAGCTGTGATTTCTTCAGAAATGTTTTACAAATAAAAAAAGATAGAGTGTAAACTGATGTTTCCTGCAGCCATTTTACAAATGGCTCTTTTATAATTGTGACCTATGGCAAAAATACTTTTTGGACTGCAGTGTATCTTTTAATACTACTGATATTTATGTAGATTCTTTCTCTGGGATTGATCATTCTGATTTGGATTCCTTCATGTCATAATTGTGTATATTAGACCCCATTCCTACAAGATTGCTCAAAGAAGTTCTACCATTAATTAATGCATCAGTCTTAAATATGATCAGTCTATCTTTATTAACCGGCTCCATACCACAGGCCTTTAAATAAACCATTACTTAAAAAGCCACTTGACCCTGCTCTCTTAGCTAATTGTAGGCCAATCTCCAACCTTCCTTTTTTCCCAGAAATTCTTGAAAGAGTAGTTGTAAAACTGCTTTCTGCCTTTTTTGAAGAGTTTCAGTCAGGATTCATTATTCATCACAATACAGAAACAGCATAAATGAAGGTTACATATGGCCTTCTTAGAGCCTCTGACAGTGGACTCATCTCTGTGCTTGTCCAGCTGGACCTTAGTGTTGGCCATAATATTTTTTTTACAGAGGTTAGAACATGACATAGGTATTATCATCTAATAAACTTCAATTTAGTCATGTCAATGGGGAGTCTTCTTCACACATTAAGGTTATTTATGGAGTTTCACAAGTTGTCAGCACCCAAGTTGCATAGACTTTCATTGCTATGCAGATGATACTCAGTTTTATCTATCCATGAAACCAGATGACACACACCAATTAGTTAAACTGCAGGAATGTTTTAAAGACATAAAAGGCCTGGATTACCTCAAATTTCCTTCCTATATCAGTAGAAATCACTTTAGATTAAGTCATTTCACTCAGCCCTACAAATCTTAGAATCATGGTGTCTAATTATTGAAGACGCTTACTCTGGATGGCATTACCTTGACCTCCGGTACAAATATGTATGACTGCTTTCTTGCATTTGCCTAATATCTCTAAAATTAGAAATGTCCTGTCTCAGAGTGAAGCTGAAAAACTAATTCATGCATTTATTACTTCTAGACCAGACTATTGTAATTCATTACAATCAGGCTGTCCTAAAAGCTCCCTGAAAAGTCTTCAGCTGATCCAAAATGCTGCAGCTAGAGTACTGACGGAAAGAGAGAAAGAGAGAGCAGATTTCTCCCATATGGGCTTTTCTTCTTTGGCTCCCAGTTATATCCAGAATTCAATTTTAAAACCACTTTTTCTCACATACAAGGTTTTGAATAACCAGGCACCATCTTATCTTAAAGACCTCACAGTAGCATAGCACCCCAATGGAGCACTTTGCTCTTAGACTGCTGGCTTGCTTGTGGTTCCTAGGGTATTTAAAAATAGAATGGCTTTAAAAACCTCCAGGCCCCTCTTCTGTGGAACCAGCTTCTAGTTTGAATTCAGGAGACAGATTTTTTAAGATCAACCTTAAAACTTTCCTTTTTGATCAAGCTGATAATTAGCCCTCTCTTAGTTATGCTGCTATAGGCCTAGGATTTATGGTCTTTAGCTTAACATATAAAGAGCCTTGAGGTGAGTGTTGTGCTTTGGTGCTATAGAAATAAAACTGAATTAAATCTCTTTGTTGTGATACCACAAATGGCCACTAACAGATATTTGTTGCAGCACCTTATAAAGATACTCATCATTAAACCCTTAAATGTATTCAGATTCAAATCTAGGACATTTTCCTACATTTGCATATGATATGATAGATGATATGATAGATTGTTGAGATTAGATTACTTTCTTGAATTGCTTAGTTTAAAAAATACAGAGTAATGCAGAGGTGGAAAAGGCCTCCACACTCAACCACATTCATGCTCACAAGTAGCTAAAACTGACTTAAAAAGTAGTAATTCTTTTTGGTATCCTGGTGAGAATTGTGAGAATGTTTGCTTCCAAAGCTTTCTGTTAATTTTATCATTAATTTAAAAAAAGATGTTTTGAAGGAAACTTATTTTAAACTGAATGACATTTTATTTAAATATAACAAGTAAGCAGTGTTAATTAAAGAAAATATAAATGTAATTTGTAGGGGACACTTTTCTTTATTTTGTTCTAAATGTGCCTCTTGATCAAACTATTGGAGTATATTGTAGTCAAAAAGCATTTTCTTATGTTTTATGATATTGAACATAATATTCGTGTTTTTTTTTAAATCATATAGCTTTATGGCCTCTATACTCAACTTAGATCAAATAATGTCTCCTGAGGAGTTTCACATCCTCATATATATATATATATATGTGTGTGTGTGTGTGTGTGTGTTACCCAAAGTCTGGCCTACCTCTACCACCTCTAGTGTTTTCTTTTTGGCACCTTCTTCTCCATAACTGTCTTGGCTTGTATGTCTGAGTGCTTTACAGAGGCTAATGCCTGCTCCCCCATTAATTAATTAACTAATTGCTAATCAGAGCTCACAGCCCTGCTGGTCTACAGTTAACCTCTAGGCACTTGGGAGACGCTCCTCCACCTCTTCTGCATATGTCTGTTGTAGATTTTGGGTAGGAGCCAGAGTGCCCTCTTGCACCCGCCTGCTCTCCTGCCCAGCCACCAAACATTGGCCCTGTTCAAAGGCACAGAGGCATTTGTATGCCAGTCATGTTTCAGAGGGGCCACTGGCTCTTTAAGGCTGTGGGAAAGAGGGCATTTCTGCACTGAAACGGCCCTGTTTCACACATTCCTGAGGAGGGCATATTGAGCTCATTATCATAGCTAAATACAATGGCTCTTTGTGCAGGATATGAGATTTGGGATGGTGCCAAATATCCTTGGGTGCATGTGTTGATGCATGTGTTTGAATCTTTTTCATACTTTTCATGTATAAACTATAACATAATGGATGAATTCAGTACATATGTGATATTACAAGATTATAATATGCTGAAATTAAAGGCACAGTGGTATTCAATTCAGTTCAATTAGATTTTATTTATATACATATATAAACTTAAACTCCCTTTAAGCAGAAAGAAACCTCCAACAGAACCAGGCTCAGGAATTTTCAGCTATCTGCTGCGACCGGCCGGGGGTGAGGGGAAAGAGAAGACAGCAGAGGGAGAGAGGACAAAAGACACTATAGCACAGAGCCAGAGTTTGATAATTACTAATGGTGGTTAAAACCTCTAAATGCAATTGTGGTGTATAAACACATGTACAGTGAAAAGAGCTTATGAAGAATGCATATGCTGCATTTATTAAACTTTCAGATTCATTAACTGAAAGTGTGGGAATGCCTGGATTATTCTTTAACCCCATGGGCCAGCTGGGTCAGGACCAGGAAATCAGAAATTTTGAGAATCCAGAAACATTTAAAAATAGAAGACATTCTGACAATAAAATAAATGAGATATATTTCAGATTGTGTACTTTTTTCTTTTTTTTCTTTTTTTTTTTAGTTAGTAATCAAGCTGAAACAAAATAGTGTGGCTGACTGTGTAGTCCTGTGTATAACATCAGAGCAGAGCCTTGCTTGCTAAGTAGCGCTGAATTAGTGGAAATCATTAGAACCAAGTGAGCCAAATGAGCAAAGAGGGTCTTTCTAAATGTACAGTGCTGTGAAATGTATTTGTTTTTTTTATTTTATATGTTTCAGGTCACCATTATGGTCTGAAGAAGGGCATGGTTGCCCGAAACGTCATTTATCTTTGAAGGTATTTTTGAATTAAACCTTTTGCCAGGAGCGTTGCGGTGTGCGGACTTCTTTTGTCTTACCGTGGCTGTTTTTGTTCCTGCACCCCTTTAGGCATTGGATGTGCGTGTTTGGCCTGTAAAGATTCAGGTCACCATTAACAAATATTAACATTAGGCAAAGATAACCAAAGCAAATAAAAACACATTTTTTAAATGATGATTTCATTTATTAATAATTTCATTTATTGCTCCCCTTTGTTAAATCATGAATTAACTGTTATTAACCGCATTTTTGGGAAAGTTTAGATTGGGCTCATGTGCCACACCAATGCCGGATTACTGTCAGATCGGTTGACTTAAGAAATCACTTAAATAGAACCTGACAGATTCTTCTTCTGACAAAGTGGAGCAGGCTAAAAGATCTCGAAAGCAACACATCAAGCCACGAGCTAAAGAAACTCAAGAACAGCTGAGAAACAAAGTCTGGAAAGGCTTATAAAGACATTTCTAAGGCTTTGGGACTGCAGTGAACCACAGTGAGAGCCGTTATCCACACACGGAGAAAACTTGGAATGGTGGTGAACCTTCCCAGGAGTGCATTGACGATTCATCCAGGAGGTCACAGAAGATCACAGAACTACCTCTAAAGAACTAAAGCCTCACTTGCATTGGTCAATGATCATGATTCAACAAACGAGAACGGGCAAAACGGGTATCCATGAGAGAGTTCCAAGCTGAAAACAACTGCTGACCAAAAAGACGACAAACATTTACCAAAAAACATCTTGATGATCCCCGAGACTTTTTGGAACATATTTTATGGACTGAAGAGACAAAAGTTGAACTTTTTGGAAGGTTTGTGTCCTTTTACATCTGGCATAAAACTAACAGATCACACCAACAGTCAAACATGGTGGTAGTTTGGTTGTCTGCTTTGCCGCTTCGGGACCCGAACGTTGCCATAATTAATGGAGCCATGAAGTCTGCTCCTCCACTCTTTGGCATGACCTTAAACAAGCCATTTATTATCAAAAACCTTCCAATGTGGCCAAATTAATAGAAAAAAAAAGAAATCAGCAAGAGAGCAATTACTTTTCCACTGCACTGTAAACTTAGACATTATTAGACTTGAGCTATCTATGAGGGCGAAGATTGGCACTCTAAAACACTTTGTAGCTACTTGATCAGGTGGCTCCAAAGAATCCAGGCACGCAAATAAGGACACAATCAAAAGATGGAATACATCAAGCTTTGTTCACTATAAGATGGGAAAATGTCATAATAGCAGGCAAGCAAAAAGGCATTAGAAAGAGTCCTCTCAAAAAAGGCTGTCTTATGGAATAAGCAGCATCTCTAATTCAATTCTGAGGAGGAGAAACAAGGCCAAACACTTCATCACAATAGATGATGAAAAATAAGCTGCAACTGCTGATGAATCTCAGTTAGCGCTTTGTCACACTAACAGAAGAGCATACGTAAGAGAACCCATGGGAGAGGAAATGATGCCCCAATGTGTCAAACCCACAGTGAGACATGGTGGTGAGAATATAAAAAGCAGGGGATGTTTTTTCCTCTCTGGAGTTGGACACCTGCACTAAAGTGACTCCACCTTGACCAAGGAGAAGTAACACTCCAATCATCAGATACATGCCTCACCCTCTGATATGTGGAGAAGGATAATGAACCTAAACACACTTCAAAGCTTTTAAGAACTACTTGGAAAGACCGAGGAGGGCTGACTGTCATGGACTTTCCTTCACAGTCACCTCACCTAAACCTCACCAAACATTTAAGGGCCCTGAAATTTAGGGAAATTGTTCAGGGATTCCATTGAGCTTAGTTTTAAATTGTAAACCACTATAATTTCTAATTAAAAACAAAACTATATTGAGCTATATCGTTGTATGGCTGTAGAAGAAGGAGAATGTGTGTATGCATACGCCTTTGTATGGCTGCACTTTTTTTGTACTACTTATCATATAGCACACTGGATTTATACTGTTAACGTTTACATGAGCTAGATAATGTGTCTGATTCCTGACCTTTACATACACATGTACACACAATTTACTTTCACACAGACCTCCAAGTAAGTCAATCACGCATTACACAAACACACACAGACTGAATTCCTTGAACCATGCCCCTCATTTAGATACTTTTGTGCTCTTCAGGGTGGTCAAAGTAAGTGTCTGTGTTTTAATGTGTGTGTTTGGCTTTTGAGGCATCATTCTGGCTAGCCAGTGGGGCACTGTGCAGCCATGGTGTCTTTGCTCAAGTCCAATCAGTGCGGCTGGAAAAACAGCAGGGCTCCGAGCAGTGTGTCTGCCTTCAAGGCCCGAGACTGAACAAAAATGATGAAAAACTCAAAGTCTGAGGGAAACATTCAGCCCAATATAAAAATCTGGTCATTATCGACTTACATGTCAGAGGAAACTTATATGAACTTCAAAAAAAATGTTGAATCTTTAGCAGCTTAGCAGCTACACTTCCATTTCCTCTGTTTCTCTTTCTGGAAGTTTAGCCCTTATCATCTACCGTCTTTCTTGAAAACCTTGTTTATATTTAGCTTTTATATGAATGCTGTCAATTCTCCAATGGGCCTCTGTGATAGCACCAGCTGTGGTTGCTAAGAGAACTGTGAAAAAAAAAAGCTGCCAAACCCTTGATATTGTGAAAGACTGAATAGACACAATAAATGTACTCGGTGGGAAGGAAAGAAAATGAATGCAACTGTGGACCAAACTGAGAAATCATGTGTCACATTCATTCATGTGGCTGCTTCAGGTTTCTGTGCACATTACAGAAGGTTTTACTCCACAAGCATTTCCCCTAGGGACGATGAAGCTTAAGTGTCTCTAGCTGAACTTCCAGCAGAGGAACCCGAGTCTTGAGGTTTCTGAAAATGTTCCTGCTGAAGGGGTAGTGGTCTCAGGATTTTACCTGCAGCGACAGCATTTTCCTGTTCTGCCACCATTTTCAGCTGCCTCAGTTACATTCATTTCACTTTGTCAGAAGAATGCAACATTTTTACCTGTCACGATGTTGGGTTTTCTTTACTCTTTTATTTTGAAATTTTTCTCATACACATCATGAAAGCCACACTTCCAGCCTTTGTTCTGTTTCAGTCAGTGTCATTGGTATATATGCAGTACGTCCTGCTTTACACTCCCCATTTGAGTGAGATTGTCCTGCACTGGTTCTATACTTGCAGTCAGGCTTTCCAGGCATTTTTTTATACTGACCTGGAAAACGTCACAGAGTTCACAGAGTTCCCTGCTCTCGTGTGATTGTACTGTGTCTCCTGTATTGTTGCATAAGAACAAGCTGCCAGTATATTTGTGACAGACACAAAAAATAAAACCTCAGGAGAAAACAATTAGTTTAGCAGTAACAGTTCTCTAATTCTTTTGCATGGCACCTAATTCTGCTTTTGTTCTAAATAATAATGCTCTACGCTTATGTTGCCATTGGTATGCGTTAACATCTTAAGTTAAAATCTGTTCTTGTTGTGTTGATTATGCTCATGTTGCAGTCCTGACACGGCCCAATATTATGGAGAAATGAGATTCAGCATGGCATGACGGTTCTAATCAAGGAAAAGAACTGCAGATCAGACTATTAATTATTCATTTTTGCTAGGGAAGACTACCTAGCTATCGCTACTATATGTAGCTTTTCTCTGGCTAGTGTATGGTAGTGGGAGGAGGTCTACATATATATGATGAAATTCATACCTGGCTGAGAGGCAATCACAATGTCCTTCATTCATGGGCGTAGGAATGAGTTTATTATTGGGGGGGGCACATATCGGAAACCTGACAAATCCATAAATACTCAAAGCAGAGCATAAAAAATGCTATATTGATCACGTC
>VUQK01002916.1:13496-26179 GCA_015106715.1 Bujurquina vittata
GAAAGTGTTTTTGAAATTGGAAAAGGGAAACAGTGAAACAAGACCCAAGGGGTCTGTCATATAAACAATAATAAAAAAAAAAAAAAAACACGACAGGTACTCTTGAGGCATGAAAACCACCTTTCTGGCGTTCAAAGAAAGACAGTGATAGTTGTGATGAGGATGGAGCAATCATACAGCCTGACAAGAGGGGGTGACGGTAATTAAAAAGACATAAATGTCAGAAGGGAAGAGTACAAGTTTGAGTACTTTTGAATTTGAATAGGCCATAAACAAAACAGGAAAAAGAGGAGTGAAGCTAAATGCTGCAATTTTTTGTGGTCTCCTTTGAGTGGGTGGGCTATGGTACAATAGAGACACTTGCTGCAGGGCACGAAAGCTGTCTCAACTGAAGAGGGTTGACCTAAATGTTCATGTGCAGACTTAGTGATTAGAGGGATTCATAAATAAGAGTGAGGATCTTAATTTGTCTGCGGAAATCAAGGGATCTTTTTTTTTCACCAATATAGTGCTTGTTAGACAAGAGGGTGAAAAATGAATCAAGAGAGCAACTAAAGTATTTCAAAAAGAGAATTCAAAAATGTGGAAGTGAGATAATTTTGAGCTCTAAAATTAGTTCTCGTTAGCAGGCATCGCTCTCCTCCAAATTTGTTTTCAAAATGAGATGTTGCGACTTGGTATGTCATAAACCTAATTAGCCATGATGGATGTTAGACAAGTTTCTGACAAGAAATAATAACTTTGTTGATCATTCCCTGAGAGTTTTTGCTGCTTCCTCTTCTTCTTCCTCCTCCTCCTCCTCCTCCTCCACCCACACCAACACCCTGCCCTTCATCATGTCTGGGGATGCTTTGACGAAATAAACCCACAACATGCTGATGAATTATTCAAATTTGACTCGGTGATGTATGAACAGTTGCGAGAGAGATGCAGTTATCACTACCGGCAAACCCCCTTCCTCCAGCTGACTGAACCTCCAGTCAAACCAATTACCATCCACACCCCTCCAGCTCTTGAGTACCATTTGAGAAGGAGACGAAATAGGAGCAGCTGCCTACATTATTCTCAGGTTGCTGCAGTCAAAACTGCTGCAGTGCAAAGATGAAGGTGATGGAATTTATCAATTCATAGTCCAGGAGAAAGTGAATTACTGTTGTTTGTCATTGGCAATCTACTCTGCTGAGAGGAGCGGGATCGCGAATGTGACGCTTTTTAAAAAGTGTAATATATGTCATAACAATGTTTTCTCTCAACCAGTATTGAGCTCTCTGGCTCAATTTAAGAGAAACATACTAGTGGATAATCATGGAGAATTCATGCAGTTTCTGCTCGATTTTATCATGGTTTGGGGCTTTTAGTTGTCATTTCCTGTATGTTCTCTAATCACCTACCTTATTTTACATCTCATCAGCATTCTGCCTCACTTGGGTATACTCCCCCACTTTCTTTCTTCCCTGCAAGCTTTGCATGTAACTCCCTGACTTGCTCAAGTATTCCAGCTCGCCTAGGTGGTTTCCTAGTTTATAGTTTTATTTTCTTATGTTTGGGTCTGACTTTTTTTATGGACCTTGTCTGACCTCGTGTATATGACTGCACCCAGCACAGAATTCCCATCTTGCTAACAAAAAGAGGGGAAATTTATGGAATGGGTGGGTGAAGAGGTGCGAGTGAATAAACAGGCAAAATAATAGGATTACAGGGAGCAGCTGGTCAGCAGTATTTGGAGAATCTACATTAGCCTGACCTACTGCACCAGTTCACGCTCTCCTGAGAACATGTCGCCTCTGCCTCCCGCTGCTCATTACCAGTTTGAAAATATGGTCGTCGACCCACATTGTTCAGCCTTCACTCTCTTATTGCTCCCAAATTTGTTCCAAATTGAAAATGTATGTTTCTCTCTTGTTCGCTCCCTACTATGTGCCCCTGGCTGTTGGTCTGAAGCTATCTTAAATATTCACAACCAGGGAGTGACTGATGAGGAGAGCAAAGAGTGACACACTTAGGAAAAAAATACACACCAGAAATTTACCTTGTGCAGTGCTAGTGCAGTCAACTACATAACTGTTTCACGCAAGCGACCTCTTCCAAGATGTCAAAGGGCGTGTTCCTAGAGTCGTGCAATGCAGCCTAAAAGCTAAGAAGTACTTTAACGGTTACCCTGCTGCAACACCTGCTGCATGGACTGGCACCTTTATAAAAAAGTATATGTAATACATTTATAATATAGCTTTTTTAAACATATCGTTTCACATCTACTTTCTATGTAAAAAGTGTACTGTAGGTACAAACCTTCACTCCTGCTGAATCTTGATTTTTAAGCGTGTTTCAGTGAGTGCACAGCTCTTTTCTCCAGGCTTTCTTTACCTCTGTTAAAATACCAGAGGTCACGACTATAAATGAGCACTCGTGTTGTGTGCAGTGCTGGTGAATCTCCTGCTGTATTCCAGCTGTGGGCTTATTTTGTTGTCAGTGTGAGAACACATGAAGGTAACACAGATGAAGGTCAGGCTGCCAAGTAATTTAACAATATTTAACGTGGTTTGTTGTTGTTTTGCACTGGCTCATCATTGTTTCTTACAGCCGACAACAAAATGTTCCATTTAGTTTCTATACTTCAAACGCATAATTGCTTTCCTAAAGAAAATAATGATATGGGATCAATACATGATTGGTAAATACAGGGATGAGTACAGTGTGAAAATAATAAGATGCAGATGGCTGGCTGTGTAGTTTGACCTCAGGATTTCGGAGGCTTGAGGCTGAAAATAAATAATCCCT
Source organism: Bujurquina vittata (assembly GCA_015106715.1). NCBI lineage: Eukaryota > Metazoa > Chordata > Actinopteri > Cichliformes > Cichlidae > Bujurquina > Bujurquina vittata. Next base: position 16,275 of record VUQK01002916.1, read on the forward strand.
TTTGAAATTTCTTCTGCAATAATCTGATAAGTAACTCACAACTCACCACATAAAACACAATCATCTGACGTATGAAACCTCTTCACAGTACAGTTACAACCTTCAGTGGTGTGCTGGTGCATTTGGTGCATCCGTGTAAGCACAGTCCTGATACGGCACAATGAATCACCAGCTCCTAATATACTACACTTGCTTTCTTGTTCTTTTGTTTCAAGCAAAGTTGTGGATTATTCACTCTTTCCTTGGACTATTCTGAAATCATTAGCATTAGTTAATGACATTTTCCTCCCTGAAACTCTCCTTTAACCTCGAGCAGCAGGTGTATAACGTGCAAAGCAAAGGATGTCTGGGTATGGTAGCCTTAAAGGTCTGTTACCTGCAAAAGTGGAAGACTACAATACCAAACTTTTCCATTATAAAAAGATAAGATGCAGTTGCTCCTGGTTTCATCATACATTATGCCAGAGAATTTTCGTGTTGAACTCTGCAGTTTCTGCTCTTTTTGTCTGGATACCTGTGGCAGCTCAGAGAGGCTTCTGCATTGTTTATTTTATGAAATGTAACTCAAATCCCCCTTAGGCTCATTAACTCGCCGAAACATTTCCTCATCCTATTGCATCAATAACAATTGAGAGCAAACAAATGAACCTGTTAAGACTCAAGGATCCCGACCAGAAAGGGGTCAATCAACTGTGTACTAATTTTCACTCTGAGTAAGTTTACAACTAATTTGTATTGCAGCTCAGAGTTACTGATCAATTATGAAAACATTTTCATAGTGTCTGCACTCAAATGTACCTTCATTTGTGGCAGAATCTGAATAATAAGAGCTTATCCAAATGTTAATTTCAGAATTGGTGTTTTGTGCTCTGATCCACTGACACTACACGGGTTGATGTTTGTACTTCAGCTGGAAACACTGGAACTAAACCAATTTCAGGTGCATTTGCTCTGGTGGTGCTCGCTGCATCTGACAAAGTAGGACATTATTCATGTTCAGACATCACCTCCCACTCACCGCAAAGACAGCTACTCAATCAGGTCACGCCACATACAAATACAATAACTGGGTAAGAAAAATAATCTAATGGTGTTACTGGTATAGAAAGGAATATACACAATTTTCTAAGTCAGTCAGGCAACAATGCTCATACGCAATATGGACAGTGAGTAGTTGCGCTAAAAGGAGATTCCATTGTCAGTAAAGAGGAGAAATCAATACAGTGATTGTATCTCTTTCAAAGTAACTAATGTTTTATTAAAAGAGACAATGCTAGTTTAAGTCTATTGCGTGAACCTAAACATTTGTTTTTCATTAATGGATGTGAGAAATATGGAGACAGACCTGAATTAAAGCTGGACTATATTTAGTCTCTGTGAAAAAGTATTTTACTGTGTGGCTGAAAAAAAGCTGTTTCCACTTAGTTCCTAGGTTGAGGTCAATGAAATAGAAGTTTTAAAATGATATGAACGATACAGACTGCTACACTTATGACCCATACTTCAGAACATCTACCATTTCTTAGGTTATAAATCCAAAATTAATTTTAAAAAGTGCAAAGACACAGGTCACCAAAGGATGACTTCAGAAAATGAAGCTTCGTAGCCTAGAGGTTTCTTACTGTGAGGGGAAAATGACAACTTAATTCACTTCTTCTGTTAGCTAATTATAATTTAACACATTACCATATTGCTTTGGATTCTATTCATTTCCATCACAAACTCGCAAGTGCAACATAAAAAGAAGCCACAGGGCACGGTATTGTTGTCTCTCACTGTTTCTACCCCTGCGAGTGTCACAGGCATTACATGGAAAATAGGACAGCCATTGAACACTCCTTCAAACTCCACTCTAACAGAAATGACTCACACAAAGGCAGATTAAAAGTGCTATCTTCAAAAATGCCCTTTATAAGCTGTCGAGTCTTAAAATATAAAGAAATCTAAATGTTTTCTCCAAGAAAATATTTCACAGGTGATGATGTACATTTTGCCTCGGTGAAGTCAAAGAACAAAGACGGTATAGAGCACCTTATTTATAGCTGCTGCGTATTGCTGAGCCTTAAAGCTGCACACAGCTACATGTGCACGTCAGCAAAGCTGGAGCTGTATTTCACGGTTACAACTCATTGACATAGTGACTCGTGTCATAAAAAGACACAGCAGTTAAAACCTACTGCATCACAGTTGTAGCATGACTCCGAGCAGACCGATTCCAGTCGGCTCAGAATAAAAATCATTACAATTGATCGGTGGAGAATGGGGGCTGACTTGAGTGTTTGTGTTTGCACAGTAAAAATAAAGGTGGGTATCTGGTAAAGAACACAAACATATTGTTTATTATTGGCCTCTACAAACACTGGGTGCATCTGTGTTCAATTTAAAGGCACAATAATTCTTATATATATATATATATACACATATATACACACACATACACACACACATTCAGGATGTGCTCACATGCCATGAAAAAATAAGAGTTATAAATACAAAATCGGCATTTTATCAGTTTTATCTGTTTTTTTTTTGTATATCAATCCAGCCTATTGTATTGGTAAAAACAGACCATTTGCAAAGGTTATTGTTAATAAATCCATGGTTAAGGTTAGAGAATATTTTCTTTTTAAATAGGACTCTGTAAAAGAACACCAGGATCCAGTAGTACTGATTTATTGATCACCTTCATTTCCAAACTTTATCTCTATATTAATAAAGATTTTGCAGAAGTTCACCATGGGAGACTCACATTTCTTCTTCTTTCTGCATTTCTCTTCTATTCTTTTTGCCGTTTCCATCTTCAAACACTGTCGAAGTCCATTATGTTGTCTCCAAAAGTCCTCTTGCCCACATCAGTGCTTTTCTACGAGTCTGCCTTGCAGATTCTCGCCTTCCCTCCATTTCCCCCTCATCCTGGTTGCTCAGAGACCCTCATCCGAGTCACCATCTGCTTGACTACAACCACCACAAGCATTTACACTCCAGGGGTCCTGTCCTACTTCCTGGTATTGCTGGGACTCAACTATGTTATGTTGTTTCATCAGAGTTTATTACTCAATCTTTGTGCTTCAGTATGTGCAACATTCAGTCTTTTCAGTTGAGCTCTCCTTATTGACGTGTCATCCAACTTCATTCATTGCTTGCATCATAATGATCTTGGTAACAAAAGTTGTTTTGCTCTTGCTAAATTGTGTGTAGTTGTTCCTGCTCTTTAAATCTCTTAACCATGTGAAACAAATGACATAGATCTTAATTTGGTAGTCCTGGTGCCAATTTATCTCAATACAAATAATATTGCTGTAATCAAATCATTTTTGACTTTGTGTCACTTTGGTGACCTTTACCTTTAAATTCCACATGCACACGTAGCTCATGTATGAGCCACCTTGTTTAAAGCAATAGCACGGAGATAGGGTTAACAAGTAAATGTCCAGGCTCTCCAGAGGCCATATTGGCTGTTGTTCCCAACAAAGCAGTGATTTGACTTAGTGTGGCGAATTGGAATGCAAATGCAGACACACAGGTTTTCTAGTTCTCCAAAGTTCAGTCAGTCAGTATTTTCCCACATGTAGCTTTAATATAGGGTGTTATCAGAGGTGCTGACAGACCTGTCAGCAGGAAACAAGACTACAAAGAGTCTAAAAAGGTACTGGGGTGATTTTTATTCTTCTTCTTCTTCTTCTGATGGAACAGAGTGGCTGCTCAGGTTTGATGCTCTTATCTGGACTTTAACAAAGTGCTCACTTCACTATGATACTGAAGACCAAAGCACCAGACACCAGCTTCTGTCCTTTTGGGGGAATGTACCACAAAATGTTTGCTATGTTCTGATAAGAAATGGTATTACCAAACAGTGAAGATACTGCAAATCATACACTCCATGGCATGCAAGACAGACACTACCGAAATGCAGAAGAGTGAAAGGAGATACACTTAGTCTTTGATCAGGCCTCCACGACATTTATTACTGACCTTTCTCTTAGTGCCCTTCTTAGTATATGCACAATCGGATTCACACTAGTCATCAAAGTTTGACCTTTTCTTTCCATTTTAGTCTGTTCATGCCACTGTTAAACATACCAGACCCTCATTCAAGCTATGAACAACCTCTTTTTAGCTCTGTGCAGTTGTTTAGCAATGTCAAGAAATGCCATGCTTTTCTGGCAGGGGTCAGAGTGGCAGTAGATCAGGTAGAGGGAGCAAGAAAAGAAGGACATATTGTATTTAATTTTAATTCTGTCTGGGTTCGTGTATTTTTGCAGTACAAGAGGTCTAGAGAGTGTACTGCTATTAAATTTATGTGCAGTGTAGGTGAGGCTCAAATGTCTTTAAGTGGTGACGCAGAATTCCATTTCCGGGTCCAAACTCTCCCGTGTTCAATATGCAGCAATGCTGTGTCCGTCGTTGTTTTGACCAATCCGAATGTAATAGCGAACAGTCTCTGGGCTACCATTGCTGTCCTTTTAAGGGCATCTGGACCCAGAAAGGACGTCGGACTTAAAGACCGGATGCTGTCAAACACAGCTTTGCAAGGGAATGCACAAGTTGTTCCCATGCCAGGGATCTGAACCTTTGAATGGTAGACTTAACTAGGTTAGATGAAAGCTGAACCAAAACACAGCAGACATGAGCGTGGTAGGCATGCTAGTCATGACCAATAAGTTTTGTAGTTTGTTTTTTTTGGATTAGTGAAGAAAAATTGCAATATAAGTATTTCGTGCATTTAAAAGACTTCTATTGGCAAAAAAAATTCTAATTCGTTTTGGGCAGTGGTGGCTCTGCCAAATCGTTTGGCACCGACTGTATGTTATATTGCAAAAGAGTATCTGTAAAAGAGAAGCTCAATACCACTCTGGAACCAAGAGGCTGTCATATAGGTAGCATAAGGACTGGAAGCTGGGGTAGCCTGCTTTCTTCACATAGCGTTATAATGATCAAAAATTACATTACATTTTAATAACTGAGATTTGCTGGCTAGCAGTTTTTGCTAAGCAAAGCTACCTGCCTGCTGGCTCCAGTTTCATCCAGCAGGCTAATGCATATTCATTGTTTGCCTCATCCTCATTATCATTCTTTCCCAAACTTCCTTTCACATGCAGCAATATAACCATAAGCACCTTTATATAACCGTGTGGAACAACTGTTGCAGCATTCATCACAAATCGTGGAACACTGTGTCAATGCTGCTTAACTCAATCAGAAGTTAAACATAAATGTCTCCAAACTTTAAATCATTTTGAAGGTGTTACTTCATTCTCACAAGTATACCGTGGCTTTAATTTGTTACTGTCTAAAGCTGTAGACTTAGGTTGATTTGTACCATGTCTGCAAGCTAATTCTAATGCCAAAACAAGCGCCCTTTTCTTTAAAACAGTCTTTAAGGGCAACTGCTTTTGAAATGTAGGTTGGGGTGCTGGAGTGAACTACGTGCTTGGGAATCATAAAATAGACTTTGGCTACCACCAGTATGAATAAAATTGTAGAGCTAATATTGTGCTAGACTTACTTTGATGTTGTATTCTTCCAATAATTTGGCTGACTGACTCTGACTGACTCTTGTCATCTACATTGTGGCACACATGTCCGTCTGTCAAAGCCTATCAGCTTCCTTTTGAACTGGCTGTCCACCTTGGCTGGCAGTGTGAATTGAATGGATGCTTTATGCATGCAGACGGATGGTCATGTCTGTCTAGATTATTCCTTCTACTTTATGCATCTGCATCTATCTCTACACATTTCTGGCCCAATGAGAGAGTTTGTCCCTTGCGTTTAATCAAATGATACAAATAAAGTTTGAAATCAAGTTTTTAGAGCTGAAAACACGACTGAGCAAACAGCAAATGCCACAAGGATTAGGCTGAAATGGGTTCAGGGCCATATTTATGTATGAGGGGGGTTAGATATGGCCAGGCACGTTCTTCATTGAATGGTGAGTAGTTCTTGAATGGGTTCATCCTTGTACTTTTTAGAATACCTGATCAAAAACTTTCTTTCATGCAAACTTTGTTAGCTGATAATGTACAAAACTTATGAGTGCTGTTTTTGAAAGAAAAACACAAAGCTGCAGTACTCATTTCAAAGAGGTCTGTGCATTGACATAAGAAGAAAACAACACAGATGGTATCAAAGCAAAAGTCGGACCTCAATAAATGAAAAGAAACCCAAAAAGGAGATAAAGGGGTAAAAAAAAAAAAAATACGAAGGGGAAAAGTAAAAGAGTCCAAACAAAAACAAACAAAGCAGAAGAAAAATTGCAGTGGATTCTGCTCAATTCCCCTCTGAATTCTGAAAAGCTGCTCAGTATGTATGACAGGATTGTTGGATTTTGTCTTTTTGGATTGTTTTCTGTAATCTGTTTTTAATTTACATTGTCTTCTCATTATACTCATCTGATCATCTATTCACATGATCAAACAATGGGGTTTTATCCAGACTACTATGAATGCACAGTGGCCTAAAGAATGGAGCTTTTTTTATCTATTATCTAATGGCAAGAAATCATGAATTATATAAAAACAGAGAACATGGATGAAAGGGGACAAAGGTCTTGTTGTGTTACCAAAGTTCTGCCAAATCCAAACAGCTAAAATAAAACCAATAAAACCAGACAGGATGGCACCTTAACCTTGTCTCCATGTAAGTTCCTTTAAACATTATGTGGATAATCACCTCTTTTGGCCATAAACAGCACGGAACGCTGCACAAAGCTTTTTGTATTCACCCAGACCAACAGCCAAGCAGAACGTTATTTGCAGAGGATAAGGAAGAAGTTAGACCACAAACAGACAACTCCAGCCACAGGTCTAACCCTCAGGGGGAGAACTCGAGATTGGGATTTTGTGCCAGGCTGAGCAGCCGTTTCTCTGCGACTAAGGGAGTGAAAACTCTGAGGCACAAACTGCTAAGAAAAAAATCCCTTTCACAGGAAATTCACAATAGGTAGAAATGTTGGCAGCATAATGAGGCTTCAGAGAATTACACAGATTTTTAGTACAATTTTTACTCAACTGCGTGCTTCTCGGTTCTATTAAGGTAAAGCTGGTTAAAGAAAACTTGGCATCTGGTCGTATGGGCGAAAGGGAAAAAGTCAGAGTGACTGCCACAGCTGCAGTCTGACCTTTCACTAGTGTGCCTCGCATTAATCTACAAAGCTGAGATCAGGGCAGTGCAAGAGGTTAAAGAATAACAGGAAAGATAAGACGCTGACAGCATTCACCTCAGATATCACTTAGGTGGCTTATCAGCAGCGTATTTTCACTTTATAGGGTTGTGTCTTTTCATTTTACAACATTAAAATAAAAAGTGAATCACAATGAAATATTAAAATCTCTCTGAGCAGCTTATTGCTTCATTTCATGGGACTCCATTTTTATCTAAGAACTACTATATTAAAACAGTGCATGTCCTGTTTTTCCTTTGTATTGCAGAAGAGTGACGCTTTGAGAGATTTAGTGACAAAACATTTGACTTAAAGGAATGTGATACTGTTGAAGGTGCCTGGAGGAAGAGCGCCAAATCACAGCAACATTTAGCTCAAGGTATAATATATTGTAAGGTAAGGACTCTACACTGTTAAAGAGAAAACCCCAATGAGCAGGCACTCGGCAACAGTAGGAAGGAAAAACTCCCTTTTAACAGAGAGAAAACTCCAGGAAAACCAGGTTCAGGGAGGGGGCAGGTATCCGCCATGAGGGGAAAGACGATGGAGAAAAAAAGGGCGCACAGAGAGAAATTGACTAAAAAAAACAAGCCATGAGAAAGCAGAGAAAATTTAATAACATGCATCAATGGTATATAAAAACCTGAGGAGTAAAAAGAAGTGAGTGCAGAAGAAATGCTCAGTGCATTATTGGAAGTCTCCCAGCAGCCTGAGCCTGTAGCAGCCTAAATAATGGTTCAGAGTCACCGAATACAGACTCATTTATCAAACAGGAAGACTTTCAGTCTGACATAAGAGCCCACACCCATTTCTTCTTGAAGGAAAATGTATTCAGAATTTCAAAAATCTTTTAAATTAAAAATGTATTGAAGAAGATGTGAAACTGTGACACAGTGGGTTCTTATGGACTCGTCTTAAAAGTAGAGACATGTCGGTCTCTTGAATCCAAACTGGATTCAAGAGACCGAGACTGTTAAAGGGAGTTTAAACTTCCCACTGTTGCCACGTGCTTGCTCATAGGGGATCATTTTGACTGTTGGACTTTAACTTTTTAACTTTATCACCTTTATTTTAACTCTTTAAATTGCACACCCAATCGGACACAGCAGATCAACGCCTCTCCCTGAGCCTGGTTCTGCCGAAGGTTTCTTCCTGTTAAAGGGAGTTTAAACTGGAACCGAGCTGGTTTGACAGGAGAGGGGCCTGATAGCTGAAGTCTCTGCCTTCCATTCTACTTTCAAAAACTCTAGGAAGCACAAGCAAGCCTGCTGTATGAGAGCAAAGTGCTCTCTCTGGATAGTATGGTACTACTATGGTCTTTAAGATATGATGGGGCCTGATTGTTCAAGACTGTGTGTGAGGAGGAAGATTTTTAGTTTTAGATTTAACAGGAGGTCATTGAAGAGTACAGGAAAATTAAAAGGATTCTTTCTAGTCCCTGTCAGTACTTTCATTGAAGTGTTTTAGATTAAAGTGGGGATTTTTCATGGATCTTGATAATAACAAATTACAACAGGCCATCCTAGAAGTAACTAGAAAAAGCATTACCAGAAGAAAATGCACTGTGAATGCTTAAAGCTGAAAGATTGGAGCCTAAATGCCAAGAAAAGCTTCAAAGCACTGAAACTTGACTTGCTGAAAGAGCTTAACCAGCTGAAAAACACAAAAAAATAATTTAAAATGCAAAACAGCTGAAATTGTCAGCAGAAGAAGGGAAACAGAGCAGAACCAAGCTGAGTCTGAATATATATATAGTATTTTGTTTTGCCTTTTCCTTATACAAGCCTTACATTGCCATTCCTCTTGCTTCAGCCGCTCTACTATTGGTCAATAAACAGGAGCAGGAGCCAGGTGCAGATCAATTGCGCTTGCCTGCACTTTTGACTTCAGGTTAGCAAAGATAAGGGTTATGAAGTCAACTGGTCACGGCAGATGACCGCCCCTCCCTGAGCCTGGTTCTGCCAAAGGTTTCTTCCTTTTAAAAGAGTTTATCCTTCCCACTGTCGCCACGTGCTTTCTCATAGGGGATAAATTTAACTGTTGGACTTTAACTTTTTAACTTTATCACCTTTATTTTAACTTTAAATTCCACACCCAATCGGACACGGCAGATGACCACCCCTTTTTGAGCCTGGCACTGCCAAAGGTTTCTTCCTGTTGAAAGGCAGATCATCCTTCCCATTGACCTCATGTGCTTGCTCATGGGTCAACTTGACTTTTTAAGTTTTTAATTTCATGACCCTCCATGAATCGCCACCCTATCATGGTGGAGGGGTTTGTGTGTACCATTGATCCCAGGAGAAATGTTGTCCGGGGGCTTGTCCCCTGGTAGGCTCTTCCATGGCAATTTGGTCCTGCATGAGGGTCCAGACAAAGAGCGGTTTAAAAGACCCCTTTGCAAATATTAACAATGGAATTGCTTACTCTGCCGGGGATAGGGCTAGACTGCCCCTCCCTGCCAAAGGTTTCTTTCTGCTGACTTCAGCTGAGGCTATAGTCGGACGGTGGAAGGACTATTTCGAGGACCTTCTTAATCCCACTGACATGCCTTCTGTAGTGGAAGCAGAGTCTGGGGATGAAGGGGATGAATTGCCCATCACCGGGGGTAAAGTCACTGAGGTGGTTAAACAACTCCTTGGTGGCAGGGCCCCTGGGGTGGACGAGATTCGCCCTGAGTTCCTGAAGGCTCTGGATGTTGTAGGGCTGTCTTGGTTGACACGCCTCTGCAATATCGCGTGGAGATCTG
>VUQK01002916.1:29538-40919 GCA_015106715.1 Bujurquina vittata
GACGTGTCCGGGGTTCCGGAGAAGGGGGTCTTCGTTGCGGGGGGGGAGTGTCGTGAGTGTGTGTGTGTGTGTGTGTGTGTGTGTGTGTGTGTGTGTGTGTGTGTGTGAGTGTTCTGCTTCTATTCCTTTAGCCAGGCAGGTGTGCCCAGGTGTGTGGCCAATTTACTCGTTTGTTGCGCCCGCACCCCCTAGACTCGTGGGTCACAACAGGTAATAATGACCATTAGTTTTTAAAAAATCTAAAGCATTATATTAAATATTTGATGACTGATAACTGTGCAAATTATGCATTTGTTAATAGTACATTGCTCATTAGAGTAACAAAATTTAACTGATTCTTTTTTCTTTTTTTTGTTTTTCTTCTTTCTACAGTACACAAGAAGAACCAAGGAATAATGAGTATGCCCATGTCCATATGAAGATATTGAAACAACTAATTTCTGTGAAATTGTATTTTTTGAAAATAACCCTTTTTGTGTTTTCTTAGAAGACGTGGATGAGGAGCTATCCATGGCTATACAGCAGTCTTTACAGGTCAGTTGTAAAAAAAAAAACATACTTTAATGCTTTTTCTTTCTACCTTTTCAGCAGGAGGTGGCACCTGTGCAACAGTAAGTGTTTATTGTGTTCACATTAGTAACCAACACTGTCAGGATCTGCTCTGTTTTGGTTTTGTTCTTTTCTTAGTTCCGAGCATTTCCTAGATTTTTGTTATTCTCCTGAGTTCTGATTTAGATCAAAACAGTTCAGTTATCTTTAGATTATGTTTATTTCTTATTGTTTGTTCGTTTCAGTCTTTCCTTAGTTATCCCAGTTATTTTCCCTACGTCTGGTTTTCCCCGTGTTATCCTGTGTTTCTTATATGTATTAGATCACCAATGTTTCAGATCCCCTTCTGTATAGTTGTTTATTCCCTGTCCAGTCATCCTCAGTTACCTTTTAGGTCCTCTTCCTTCTTCCCCTGTTGCCAATCTCTTTTTCTCTGTCTCTAGTTTTTCCCTCCAGCTCTTTCTTCACACCTGCTATCAATTAGTCTACTCCTGCCTTTGTTCCAGCATTCATGTCCCCAGCATATATACGCCTCTCCTTCAGCCACTCTTTGCTGGGTTTTTCCGTTTACCTCCTGTTACTGTTTGCTTCCTGGTTCTTTGTCCAGTTCTTCCCAGTTGTTCCCCTGTTTTTGCCTATTGTATTTCTGTTGTTTTTTTTTGCCCTGGCTTCATGCTTCCTGCTTCTTCCTGAGTTTTGTAAGGGGAAAAACACTTGTTATGTAAAGCTATCTTTTTGGAGGCAATCAGTAATTGATGTACAGGAGGTTAGGACAGCTTTGGGTGTAACATCAGGTGGGAGGAAGTAAGGTGTCCAAAAAGCCATCACTTCTTTAATCATTGTTTGCCTGCCTTAGTTTTTTTTTAAAGGATTTTAATAATTTTTGTTTCCTTGGTGTTTGCAAGTACTCAATTTGTGTTCCAAGTTTGAGTATTATAATATATTTCTACCATCATACTTCAAATTACAAGTAACTTTTATGTATTATAGGGCACGTCCAGGAGCAGGATTTGGTGGAGGCGGTTGAACTTGGCACCGAAAATGAAGGGACAAGCATGTGAGTTTTATGCACAATTGTATTTCAAATGTTGATATATTCAAATGTTGAGTTTTTAGACAAACACAGTTCAAACCCCTCCATCGGTTGATGGTTACTTTTGTTGATGGCGAGGGACAGAGTGAGGGGGGCTGTGGCAGATGATGGTACCAGCCGCGAATTCCTGCGACTACTAGTACCAGCACTGAGAGATGGTCACTCCTGTGAGGAACCAGAGGGAAGCAAAAATCTTACCCTGGTAGCACGGGGTGTGTAGCAATGTACTGCAAAGAAAAACTGTTTAAACATGTAGTCATTACATGAAACATTAAGTTTTTCCTGTCTTCAGGGAGGATTACTTCTTTAATTGGAGGTTCTTGTTAGTTATGTTTTCTTTATCTTGCAGGTCTACAGTTTGGGGACTATAAAATCATTGGGCAAATGCTGTCCTTGGCCCTTCTCCAAGGAGGAGTACGGTCCTTTTTTTTTGTCTGTAAGGCTATATGCTCTGTGTTGTCAACAGAACAATTGTGCAACTGAGATGTGTCGACTGCTACAAATACACATGTGGCAAATGTACCAGGGGCATACCCTGGCAGTGCAAGGTATGTTCCGACAGTGCAGACGGACTGCTGAGTGAGTGCTGAAATGCCAGTCACACAAGGACATGCCACTCACACACAGGCAGCCCCCCACTGCAGCCTAGTGTAAATATGTGTGTAATTGTTTTATTCCTTGTATTTTTTTTTGTATCATTGTTATGAAAAAAATAAAAAGCATTTAAACAAATAACAGTAGTTCTTTTGCATATTTCTCATGCTAAAATTTCAGTCCTCTGAACGTGAACAAGGAGGCAGGTCCTGATGGTGTCAGCCCCAGAGTCCTGAAGGCTTGTGCGGAGCAGCTCTGTGGGACACCTCTTCAACTTGAGCTTGAAGCAACTTAAGAGAAGGTAACACTGTTGTGGAAGACATTGTTGGGGTTCTATTTTATAACAAATAACAAATTTTTCATTTCCTAGGGTTTACATCTTAACAGTGGATCAAACAAATACACAAATTATACATTGGACATAGAACAACAGAAAATGTTAACTTCTCAGTCTATCTTAATCTTAAAGGTCTTGCCACCGTACGTACACTTAACATGTTCTGTTATCAATCTAAACCAGATTGCTCTGTATAGATGATTAAAATGTGCTTTATAGCTTCATCACAGAGAAATCTGGGTCAGGAAAAAACAGCTTGGACAAGACAATGACGAAAGCCAAAACTCCAGCACACAAACTGTTTTGATTCTGATAACGTGCCACTATAAAAATTTTTGGTTACTGAGGAGCAGCAAGCTCTCCCCAGGCAGAGGGTCTCCACATGATCATGTGTGTGATATTTTCTGATGCTTGAATACATTAAAAGTTCTATTTTCCTAATTAAAGTGTTTCAGGTGTTATCTTAATACCTGTCAACATCCTGTTTGGTTCTGGTACTAAAGAAAACTGATACTAATTGTGGTAATTATATGTTTAAATAGCACTAGGGATTTCACTCTACATTGATCTGTTGCTTTCAAGGTCTCACATACATGCAGAGGTCACACACATGCAGTCAAGCACAGAGTGGTAATTACTTTTATTCAGTCAGCAAGTTTTTTCCTGTTGTAAATGACACATGTGTCTCCCCGAATATAAAAAGAGAATGTGGAAGATAAGTCATTGTGGACAAAAAAATTATTTCTCAGCTTTCTTTTGAACAAATCATGGCATTGACTAAATGCCACTATTGTTAATGTTTAAGTCAAAATTTGCCTGGATTTGGAAAACTTTTGGCTGGACAGTGTTTATATTGACTGAACATGGCCATTTATAGGATCTTTTAAAAATTGAATTGCACAATTACTTATTTCGCTGTACTCTTTTTCTGACAGACTCATCGAGGGATTGGAGTACCTGAAGGTGGCAGAGGTAATTGTGGAATTGCGACTTTTGACCTAAATAGAATTCCATATGTAATAAGGGCCCATCCTGATGTTCTTCGCCCCGTCTTTGTGTCTGGACACAGTCAGCTTACTGTTCAGAGCATGATGACTCTTTTTGAGACCATCTTCTCCCCAGCTGGCAGCAACGCCCGAAGCCTTGAAAAAAATTTGATTTGTGTCTCTGGAGTGGACCAAATTCCTCCACTGGGCTTCCCCCAGAGGCCTCAAATTGAATTCCTTCATGCCCCGCATGAAAATGGCGCCCAGCGACCAACACGTGCAGCGTTGTTTTGAGGCTTCCTATTCATGCCACATTTGAAGACTTTGCTGAATACATGGAATCAGGAATTCTGCAGTCACCAACTTTTGGTTTTGTTTGTGTTTTTTTTGTTGTCGTTATTGGTGGTTGTCTTTTAGTGTGCTAGCACCCTTTACGTTTGTTCGTAACAAATCAGTGCATCTCCATTTTTGATGGGATTTATGCGTCTTTATTAGGAGCCGAATAGGTTCATTTCAAAAGTAGTAATACTACTTTTTTGAAGTAACAACTGTTATTTGTGTTAAAGTTACTTCCCACTGTGGGTAAATCTGAACGTTAGTAAAGCTTTGTTCTGACGTGTCATAAATATGTTTCCCATTTCTGTGCAGTAGCTGAAGATTTATTGTATCTTTTTGTACCTTGTGTTCATTGGAAATACCAAAGTAAAATTTTGACTATGAAATCTTGCCTGTTTTGTTTGACAGGTGGCATTTTGATCATTTTTAAAACTGGCATGTCCTCCAAGGCTAACTATGTATTGTTAGTTTATATTCATTTAAATGGCTTTCCTAAAGGAAAAAAAATGGTTAGCATCCATTATGCCCATTATGCCTTCTATTGTCAGAATAAATTTTCAGTTGGTTAACAATCTGATCTGTTAACAATCTAGTCCAGACACTAGATATCATGTAAAGCAGTCTGAGTCCTACCAATGTGGGCACACGCTTATACATAGTAAATAGCCAGAACTCCGTGGTGTTATTTTAAAGTTTTAGGAATATAAAATTACACACACACCCACACACCATCATAATTACGAGGCTATTTTCGCCAGGACCATTATTATTTTTTTGTCTTTAATATGAATGCATGTATTTTAGAATAGAATAGCTTTTATTGTCATTGTCATTACATACGACAAAATATGGTCAGAACAGCCATCCAAGAACACACAGAAGCAAACAGATGGTATTCCCCCTGTATTGAATACATACAAATCAACCCATGGAACCTATCTGATACTTTGTTTTTAATATTATTGCCTTGTTTTATTCATAAACTCTTGCTCTAAATTTAAAAATTAAAGTTGCCCCAGGACCCCTTCCTCTTCCTATCTAAAATCTAAACATTTTGAATATTGAAATATTGATATTGAAAGACCCTATCTAATATCTAATAAACAATTTGATCAGACAAGACCTACTTCAAAGGTTATTAATGACAAAGAGAACAGGCAACAATGGCAAGGACCAGTGACATGAACACACAGTATGGACCAATGACCCTGACCAATCACAGAAGTTAAAAGACGTGCAGACAACTACATGAACCAACAACAGGGGGCAACAGCATCAAAACAACTGTGAGGTGTACACTGCTTTACTGCAGATGAATTGGCAAGATTTCAGTGAGTAATAACCACAACAGCAGCTAGAGATATAGACATATGCAACATAGACATGTGCAACATCTACATATTCAATATAGACATATGCAACATCTACATATGCAGCAAACACATATGATACATACATATATCCATAAAGCATGAAGATCATAGACATCAACCAAAGACACATAGCAAAAACATAGACCAACAACATCTACACATATTACTTCTACTTACTTTTGACACAAATAGAACCCCACAGAGACACATTGTTTGAAAGTAGAAGAGCGACTATGTTTTGATGGTAAAATGATGACTGTAGAGTGAATACTGTGAACACAGAGGCAGCTTGAATAGAAAATTTTCAGATGAAGAATTTGAACTCTCCCACTCTAATGGAACTCTCACTCTAGCCAATGCAATACACACCCATTGCAAACTCTGAAGAGGGTGAAAAAAGTCCTTAAACTGTCACTGTCACTGTTCAACAACCATAAAAGATAACAAACCAAGTAATACTGAATAGATCAAAGTCTTGGCTTCATTTTAAAGTTGCCGCCTCTACCGGAAAGTATGCTGAAGTAACTGCATTTTAAAGTAGGGTGGGTTTGAAGAGGAACTGAAGCTTTCTCTATTCATTTGAATGGGGAAAAAAAAAAAAAAAATTCAGAAAAAACTTAACATTTTTAAAAATTATAAAAGTTACAAACAAGAAAAGTAATAGTACACATTTCCAAGAGAAGCTGAATGTTTTAATACCAGAAGGGTTTCTGTTGCACAAACGGTGCTGAAGTTATTAACGACCAAAAAATGTACGGAAGAAAAAAATCTGGTTTGGAGAAGAACAATACCCTGAATGCTTTAAATAAATGCATAAACAAGCTTTCCAGCATCACTTTGAGACAGTCCATCCATCCATCCATTTGCTTCCTTTTCAGGGTCGCGGGGGGGCTGAAGTCTATCCCAGCTGACATAGGGCGAGAGGCAGGGTACACCCTGGACAGGTCGCCAGCCTGTCGCAGGGCCAACACAGATAGACAGACAACTCTGAGACAGGATGTTTCTAATTTTAGCAACACTGCACAGTTGTAAGAAAACAGTCCTACATATTTGTTTAATGTGCACACTGAAGGACACATCCTGTTCATAAATTTCTCCAAGATTCCTCACAGTGTTGATGGAGGCCAAGGGAAAGCCAAACCAAGTGAGTATCTGATTAGACAGTGTTTCTGAGGTCTGCATGGCCTGATACAGTGACCTCAGTAGTGTCTGAATTCAAGAGAAGATAATCTCCCATAAATGCAAGGACTGACTGTGCATGTTCACTTTCCTCAGTGCATCTGGATGAAGCATTTTCCTTTCTGGTCACAGCTTTTGCTCACAGTCAGTCTTACACTCACATACAGAAACATACATACATGTATGGTTTTCCACAGAAGTTATAGCAGTTAAACTCCTCAGCTTAATATTGTGTAAAAAATAGTGCTTTCCTTTACAGTTATCCTCATTTGGTAATTGCTCCACATGTTAGTGCTACACCACTGAAGTTCTGACACTTTTAATGTGGTGTTTAATTTCAAAGTAACTCTTGGCAGTATTTCCTCTTTAAATATTACGGCTGCCTCAGTATCAGGGAATTTCAGTTCTTTACAATAGCAGCTTCTGTTCTGTTAGGGCTAATGTATATCATCCTTTTAACATCATGAGCTTGGCTATAATAAAACATCCAACCTGTGTGTTTAGCAGTTGTTAACGTTCCTTCAGTCTCTGGGCTTTGGATTTACAGAAGAATATTTCCATTTGGCATCATTTTGACATTCAATACATTTCCATTTTTATCTTTCAGCTCTTCCAACAGCTTGAGGGGGTTTAAGGCCTTGTCACTTTTATCCTTAAACTTGACAACAAATCCCCCTTCCTCTTTAAACTTTACCATTTCTCCTAATTTCCCAAGCAACCCCACTTTAACTACCATTCCTGATCTTTCTTTTCTGGTGTTTTACTGCATTTTCTCTATTGCTTTGTTGCTGCACATTGTTACATGTTTGATTTCTTTATAGGCATATTATAGTCCCTGCATCAGCAAATCTGTTGGGTCCAGTTGGGTCAGAGAGATGTAAATTTTGTCATCAGAGCGAACTCTCATCTACAGAGCCTTTACATTTGAATGTACTAAATACGAATGCAGCCTCCAGGCAGGCAACAAAGAACTGTAACAAGAATGTCTCCTCGGCTGTGGTGTCTCCAGATGTCTGTTACACTGTCTGCAACAGAGTATAATCGTCACTTTACTTGTAGGCCACGATTTGGATAATCCCTTTATTTGTTTTTCTGTCTGAGACTTTATTTGGACTTACCTGTTACATGTCAACTTCTTTTACGGTTCTGAATGTGTGCCCACCCCCTCACAGAATTCAAAAACTGAATTTAAATGAACCAATGTAAATTCATAAGCTCACTGGAATGTGAAGCTAAAGAGGCTTGTTATTTTTCAGTCCTTTCAAAGAACTGAGAAACCTAATGCATCTTTAATACCATTCTTCATTGTAAGAGGACTAAGTAATTGAATAAGGTGAAGGTTAATCTGCTGTGTTTTCACACATAAAAAAAGAATGATGCGTCTGCCTACTTAGGACACATTAGAGCTGCTGAGTGGAATCAACTGGGAAAAATGACTGACAATAAAATCGACAATTGTGCTACTGGACTGTGATCTCTAATATTTAGAGGTGCTAATGGATACTGAGACTGGCCCTGCATTTATTTATTTTGCCAGTACGTGGGGATGCATTCAATGACCTGATTCAGTAACATCATCCTCCATTGTTGGCTTTAGGTTTGTATATAAAAATGAACATATGGTTACCAACCACGGCATTAGAATTAGTCCAAATAATCTCCGGTAGTAAATGTGTTTTAGGTCATGTTTATAAAATCTTTTTGGCTCTTCTAGCATGCCGGCCAAAACAGAACACTATAGAACTGAATCATAACCTAATCAATTCTTCCATGTGTTTCAAACCACAAATATACTGATCTCTTTTCCAAAGATGATTGGGGGGCTCAATAACCACAACACCCACCTCTATATTTCAACCATTAAACCTGCAAAAGCTCCACTTTGGCAGTGTTTACATGTGAGGAAAAAAATCACTCTCCTTACACTGCTGTGAGGATAATAGTGTGAAAAGGTGTAGACAGGTTTACTTCAATCAGTGGGTTAGTGACATTTCTGTATTTTGGTTCATTTAAGCTCCTAAAAAACAGCTGGCAGACAACAGCAGAAGGATGTTGCCACTTTGCTCAAGTGGCAACATCCAGAGCTGAAAAATTAAGCCAACATGGAAGGGCCAAAAACTGCAGCTCCTGGAGTGGCCACTTTACGAAGGCTCCAAAAGTGACTCCGTACTCTTTAGACTCCTGTGTTAAAATGCCAAATTTTTTTTTCATTAAAAATCTATTTTGTCTGTCTGCAACAAAAAGGGTTTTTATTGTCATGAGCAGATAACATGGACTCAAAAATGCAGACTTGAAGACTGAGTGAATAAACAAAACCAGCAAAAACCTTTATTTAAATGAAGCCAAAAATCAAAAGGGCAGCTGTAAACAGAGAGAAACCAACAACCAAAATCCAGCCAGAGAAAACAGACAGACAAACAGCTCAACCAAGACAAACTGAGGCCTTAAATACACATGAGATAATCAAGAGAAGTGGACACAGGAGAGTGACAAGACAGCTGAAACTAATTAAACAAGACAAAGAAGTAAAACCGAATCTAAAGCACACGAGAGAAAGGCTACCAAAATAAACGGAAACGTGAGGACATCTGCTGTAACACAGAGATGGAGACACGAGAAACACACGGGAGGCAGAAAAAAATGAAACAGGGAATATAAGCAAACTAGGTTCAAGAACTAAACTAGATAGCAAAAAATAAAACTAGCTTGTGGATGTAAGCAAAGGAACCAACCGTGAATATGTCATATAGTGATGGGAAATTCGGCTCTTTTTGGAGAGCCGGCTCTTTTGGCTCAGCTCCTAAAGAAGAGCCGGCTGTTTTGGCTCCTGAACGGCTCTCAGATTGTAGTTGAACAAAAATGTGTAAAATTTATTACTTTTCCTCACCAGTCCTGCATGTAGCCTCTATGTAAAGCACAACTTCTGCTTGCCGTGTCCGGTATTTGAGCAAACTTTGCAGGAGACGCTCCCTCTGTGTGTGATCTGTGTGGACTCACCGTGTGGTGTGTCTGTGCCCCCCCCCGTTGCTCCGTGTAGACTCGCCGATTCCGCCACACATCTTAACCAAGCACGTGCGGCTTCCACAAAATAAAGAAAACAACGAACGTAAAGAAAAAAAGAACCGGCTCAACATCAGGAGCCGGCTCCCATTGTTCACTTCAAAGAGCCGGCTCTTAGAACCGGCTTTTTGCGAACGACCCATCACTAATGTCATAAATTAAAATAGAAAGCTTAGAACTATAACCAAAAACTAATAAACTAGACTCAAAATATTAAATAATATGAACATAAATAACCTTGACATCAATGCAAAGTTTCCTCAAAACTAAAAAGTGGCTGACTTTTCTTCTTTTTTAATTTGTTTGTGCAGTAATGAGACTAGGGAAAAGGTGGAGGGAGGCACTGGAGAGAAGAGGAATGAAAGTCAGTCAAAGCAAGATAGAATGCATGTGTGCACCAAAACCCTTAATAACCCTGTGAATGAGAGGGAGACAGACCTGACCATTCAAGAAGAAGAGAAAATGAAGGTAGTTGAGAGCGTAGAAGAGAGTGCAAGCAGGGTGGAGACGAGTGTCAGGGATGATTCGCTACAGAAGGTTAGCAGAAAGAGTGAAAGGGAAGATTGACAAAATGTTAGTTAGACCTGCTATGATGTATGGTTTGGACACGGTGGCAAAAAGGTGGAGGTGACAGAGTTAAAGAAATTAAGGTTTTCATTGAGGATGACCAGGATGAGCAGAATTAGAAATGAGAACATCATTTCTAATTCAGAGGGACAGCTCAGGTTGAGCAGTTTGGAGACAATGTTAGAGGCAAAGCTGAGATGGTTTTGAACATGTGCAAAGGGATAGTAGATATACTGGAACAAGGATGTTAACGATGGAGCTGCCAGCCAGAAGGAAGAGAGGAAGACCTCAGAGGATGTTCATGGATGACGTGAATGAGGACATGCAGAAGGTTGGTGATAGAAGAGAATGCCAATAGATGGGGTGAGATGGAGGCAGGTGTGGCAACCCCTGAAGGAAGCGACAGAAAGGTTTGCCTGTGAGATACAAATCATTAAAGAAGGTTTTTATATTTTGGGTTGTTACACTTCTGGAGTTTTTTTGTTTTTTTTCCAAGCTAAGCTTGGTTCATTTCAGGAAGCCATTCAATTTCCTTTTAAACTGGCTGCAATTCAGCTGGCATGCAACAGAAGTCTCCTTATTGAGTAGGCAGGATTGGAGTTTAATGGCTAAAATTATTTACAGTATCTATAATTTTAAAGTTTTTCTTACAGGGAATCCACTTCTGTCCATAAATATTAACATTCTGTATGTTGACCGGTCATCGAGGAGTTACGGGTCACACTCCTTTGACAGCATTCATTTCCCAATAATAATTAGATGTAATAAGTGTAATGAAACCACAACAGTTCATTGGATTTGTGCATAGAGGAAAGCTGCTGGTTGTCGGGGTCAAAGGTGATTGCAATCAAGAGACTGCTGATAGAAATTATCTGCTGGTGCTTGCAGGAAATGGGGCGGGGGGGGCGGGGGGTGTTGTACAGTAGCTTTGTGGTGCTGTGACTGCTACTGGGAGAAAGGTAGTGTATTACACCAAAACCCTCAAAATTTTATAATTAAACTTTTACATTTTATCTTTGAGAGTGTTGCTCCTCCCTTTCCAAACTCAAATGTTTATTCACGTTTTAGTCCAAATTGGCCATTATCCAGCCTGTAATTAGGTCATCATGAGAGGCCTCGCTCCCTCCATCCTAATTAAGGATAATTACACCAGAGGCAGCTATCAAAACAAAAGCTACTGTTCCTTTAAATCTTCACTCGTTTCAAATGTTTTGGAGCGAGGGAGGGAAATACAGTGAAAGGGAGACGAACCACATTGTCAAAAAAAAAACGCGCACGCAGCCGCCACCCCCCTTGCCCACCTGCAC
>VUQK01002916.1:40939-59748 GCA_015106715.1 Bujurquina vittata
GGGGGGAAATACAGTGAAAGGGAGACGAACCACATTGTCAAAAAAAAAAAGCGCACGAAAGCCGACACTCCCCTTGAACACACGCACCAGCGCACTGACAGTCTGACCAGTGCCGACCAGCCCCCTGAAGCAGAGAGCTTGCTGTTTGCATGTGTGCACCCCCTCTTGGACTTGGTGGGAGGGGAGAGAAGTTTACCCAAAGAGCAGCTTGGATCATTGAGAGAGACGATGCCTTTTCCCTCTACTCCGGTCTCACGAGCTTCTCCGTGGATTTGCTGATTCCCACAATTAATCTGCAAGTTATTCATCGGGAGTGGGGAAAGATTTCGTGCCAGAGGATGCTCCCACAGGTCACTCGGATACTGTATGTCTTGTCTTTCTGCTTTTTCCAAGGAGGCTTTATCAGGTGAGGGGCATTAAAACATCTGTTCTTTCTGTGTCTGTGCGAGTTATTTCCTCTCTCATCAACTGCTTGACATAAACTTTTTTGTTTTTTTGGACATTTCAGTTGATTCGTGCACGTCATTTATGGAGTTTTAAACTTTATTAGAGATTAACATCCCAAACGTTTTAATGCTGGAGCGAAGGGGGGACATTTGGAGACGTGCGCGCAAACGTGTTCCCAGCTGTGCAACAAATAAAAATAAAATAGCCCAGCCGTTTACGCACAGAGCGAACAGACGCCACTAACCAAGAGCCCACAAGGCACTAATCCCTGTTTGTAGCGCCCAGAGGTCGCAAACTACCTGTGGAATTCCCGGTTGCATTGCAAGGTTGACCGGTGGCTCTGTGGATCATTTAAATCGCTACTTTAATGCGCCAGTGGAAGGTAATCGTGGTGCTGGTGCTGAACAGTTTAACAGCAGCCAGTGATTAAAAAGCTTACCTGGAAATAAAACCCAGTAAAAGCTGATGCATACTGAACATTTGGATTCACGTTTGAAAACGGGAATCCAGTGTGGGGTACATTGTTTTTGTGCCTGGGTTATTCACTGTTGTGGGGAATAAAGGGAAGTCTTTGTGTGCTCAGTGTGTCCGCAAGGAAAAGAGAATCTCGGTTCTTGTGTTTTCACTGTGTGTTCTACAACACACCTCATATTTCTATGTCCTCCTCCTTTCATTCAGTCCATCTAGCAGTAACCAAGCTCCTCTGTCTTCGTCTTTCCGTGCCTTCATCTCTTCCTCCCTCGCCCTCTTTCCCTTCTCTTGGTGGCAAAAAGTTTTATTTGCAGTGAACACTTTTCTTATTTCATGCCCTGCCACCCTCAGGTGTGAGCGGAAGGGAATTAAGATCTGCATAATCCCAGAGCGGAACAGAGCAGTGACTCCGTGAACCCAGGGGTGAGGAGAGCAGCTCTTAGCCTGGAGAGCAGTCAACTGACAGCGCCTCCTCTGACAAATTATATGGTCTCCTACCAGCCATTCTGCTGGCCACGTAGGGAAGGAGTGGGAGGGAGGCAAGGGTGGAAAGGAAGGGATTAAGGTGTAAGACATGCAGGATCTGATGGAGGCATGTGCACTTTGGGCGAATGATGGAAGATGAAAATGGCAATGGAGCAACCTGGGATGGGGAGAAATGTGACGAAGAAATTGAAAGGGTGATTCATTTAGCTGGAGGTGGTGGGAAGATTAGTAAAGTGGAGAATGGGGCTGGGAGATGGAGAGAAATGGTTCAGATAGGAAAGAGGAGATGAGATGGAGAAAAAGGGGAGGTACATGAGACTGGAAGCACTGTAAGAGATTTGGGGGGTTATGTATGTATATACATATTAGTGCTCATTAGGGAGGTTGGATATATGTTTTTGGCCAGGATGTTTGTCAACAAGAGGAAATGAGAAACAGGAACGAAGGGGGTGATAAATAAACAAGTTCATGTCTGAGGGTTAGGCGATGGCTGTGTTGATATGCATATAGAAAGAAGCAATGTTGTGTCTGTTTGATTTGAGCCTGGAAGCCCAACCTGGCACTGTCTGGTTTCCTGAAGCTTTTCTGCCATCCTGTTTATTTACTTTACGGGGTATCCCATTTATTATCCTACAAGAGGAAAATTAAAAATGCAGTGATTGCATTGTTTTATGTTAATGTATGAGTTGACTTCAGTCATGGCAGTGTACACAGATGTTGGCTGAACTTGCGCTCACATCTTCCCCATTCACCAGTGCCTGCATGTGATTGGTTGCATTGTTTACATAAGATGTTTGGGATGCATGGTTTTTGTTTATTTCCTGGATTTATATTGCATAACACTTTAAAAAAAATAGTAGTGCAGATACAATATTAAACATTCTGTACCAGTGCTGCACATACAATAAAATGCTTGCTCAATACATTTTACATTAAGGGGGGGGGGGGCACGAGTATCAAAAAAGAATTAATCCATTAATCCTTTAATCAGCCAATTGTTTTAACACTAACATGGGTTTTTCTACTTTTCATTCAGTAAAAAATTGCGGATTTTTTGGTGAATTAGGTATCTGGGTATTTGAACTTAAACTAAAACAGGATATTTTATTGGGGTTGCCCTCCATGGTTTGCATGGGCCCTGTCAGGATCCGTGTTTTCCCAGCAGAACATTAACATTAAGCATCATGAGAATACATTTAATTTACCTGTCAGTGGTTTTAATGTTGTGGTTGAAGCTGAGTATTGCACATGTGCATCAACATGGCAAGAAGTGCAACTGAAACATGACTGCAAAATAAAGATTATCATAGTGCTTTGCTACAAGTCACATTTTATGTTCACAGCACTCAAAGAACAACCTTATACAGAGCTGCTAAACTTTTGAACTCTCTTTGTTGATCATGGATATTTTCTTTGACATTTTAACACTGCTTACTGCAGGAAAAGCACACCTGTGAAGAATGGCTGTGTTCCATTTAGCTGTGTCAGTTTAATTTTCCTTTGTTTCGTGCTTCACAATTTACTGGGCACTTCAACAGAACAGTGCCACTGTAAATGTTCTTACTAACACGAGTTAAAACATTAGCTGTGAAAACTGATGCTCTGTGCATTTGAGGAGGATTTTTCTGAAGTTGATCTGCCCAAACAGAAACAGCCATACAATAACTTTTTTAATTAAAGTAAAGCAAAACTATTATGTGAAAATGTGAAAAATATCTGATGAAATTAACTTTGGCTTAAACACAAGTTTTTTGTTTAGTCCGCCTGCCTCTTTTTTTTTTCTTTTTTTCAGTACACTTATTATAATTGGGAACTATTAAAGTGGACCAATTATGCATTCCTTTTTTTCTGTTAAAACATCTAATATTCATTTTAAAAATGGATAATTTTCAAATATGATAGAAGCAATCCAGGTGAGCCAAAGGTTTAGGCTTCAGGCAGTTTCTTCTTTTTTTTCTAATGGCTCTACATGATGTTGATGAGAGCAGCTCTCTCTAATATGGTAACCTCAGGCACATCATTTGGTGTAGCTGTGAGCATGGAAGCCCCACCCAAATGATGTTAATACCTTCTGTTTATGAGAGGCATCCTATCAGATGCAAGTTGGCTCAAAGAGAGGCTGACCTTAAAGATAATGGAGCCAGAATGGCTTGATTCAGACAGCTGAAGAACTGAGAGGCTGCAGCAAGGCTCAGTATGACATTAAAAAAAGAGGTGGGGGTGGAAAGAGAAATTAAAACTGTGTCATGCAAAGCTCCTCTAGCCACGTCCAAGAATAAAGGTTCACTTTACAACTTTTCATACTGTCAACTCTGACATGCAGCCGGCACCATTTGCCATAATTTGAATGGGAGACTCCAAATTGAAGAACTTGAATTTGTCACTTTGGGATGTTCAGTGCAAAAGAAGTTGGTAGTTTTTACTGGAATGAAAACAAAAACTACTACACATGCAGTCTTCACCATGTGAACTTCACATCAGTATAAATTGTGCAAATGTGTCCCTGACCTTTGGCCATCCGATGTGTATCTGTTTATTGGGAAATTGTGAGCGAAGCGTAGTGGATTGCATGACGTGAAGGGCAGAGGATTGCACACCAAGGATCTCTGCTGTCCTTGCCTCCAGTCAGCTAGAGATCATGAGTCAGAGCTTAAAAAAATATCAGAGAATAAGTCTTATCAGATGGAGCTGGGCACTTGCGAGCCAGATTAGTGTGTGTGTATGTGTGTGCAGAGAGCCAGGCATATGTTAGAGCATGGTAGTTCTAGGGAGGCATGCCATCTTTCCCTCTTAACTATAAATTGAAGTAAATAAAGACTTCACTTGATCTTAAACCTGAACTTTAGAAAATGGGTCAATCATTATATCACTGACATATTTGGAGGCAAACGTTATCAAAAATCCTGTAACCCAGTTAGACATAAAAGGAGAAGTTATTTTTACTTTTTGTAGTCTTCACTGCATTGCTGTCACATTTTGTTTCTCATATTCCTTTTAAAATGTGTGGAGTAGTTTTAATGCAGTGTCACCAGGCTTGCAAGAGAAGTCCAACCTTGTGTCTCAGTGACTAACTGGCCTAATTAAAGACTGCATTGAGATAATGTATATACCACTGAAATACTTCTAGTGCTAGTGCAGTTATAATAACAGAATATATTTGGAAAAACTACAATAAATGTCAAACTTGAGAACCAAAGCAAAAGGGGTTTCTTAACTCAGCCGTTTGGTTAAAGTTAGGTAATTCTTTTCAGTTTATACTGAACGGATCCTTTATTCAACATAAAAGCGACCAATTTTTGTAATGTATCAGAACACGCAGTTCACGCTTTTCATCAAGAGGTGTGATCACTGATGATGATTTGGCTTTATAACCATGTGATCCTATAAGTTCCTACCTAGTCACATTGGAGAAGGTGTTAAACACAGGGAGAGCACTGTTGAGTGGTTCTTGTCAGTCTGAAATGATACTAGTGTGAGTGTTTTTGTACTAAAGTGATGTTTCTGTGTAAATTGTCTGGAAACAGTTGTGCTACAGTACGTTCAGTTTGCCTCAGAAGTAGAAATGTTAGAAATGGGAGCGACGTCACTCCCAAGTTGAGCTTGTTCCAGTAGTACAGCTGGAAAATAGAGGAAAAACAGGATCTGCTTTGCTCCTTAGCAAGGTGGAACCATGCGTGCATCACTAGCAATATGGCACAATGCTTTTTTTTTTGTTCTGTTTTGTTCTCACAAATACACAATAGTGGCGAAACAGATAAATATAACAGTTTAAATATAACGTTCATGTTCACTGCCACCATCTTGGATTGTTAAACTGGGGTTGGTGGGGCGGCTTCAACTGTGAGAGTGGGAAATCCGACTTGAGGGGGCATTCTAGTAGAAAATTCTGACAGGGAACTTGTAAATTCTGTATCAACACTTGAACTGAAATGAACTATTAGCTTTTCCCCTGAATGCAACTACTGTTAGGAAAATTCCTGCAGATTCAGTGGCATACAGTACATTGAGCAGGTTAAGATTGTTCCTCGAGTGACGGTGCAAATGACCAGAAAAGGGTTAGCGTACTAGAAAAGAGTTGGAGAGGGTTGCTTTTCTTAAGGCTGTTCACACAAGCAGTTAAAAAGGTTAAAAATAAATCTGTGCAATATCCAGTCCAAGGGGCTGAATTTTAGCCACTAGCCAACTGTCATGACAATGATCTTTGTGAACTGTAAGCCACAGAGACCACTGAAGGTCAAATGGCACATCATCTTTTCTTTAATCTGTCAGAGTTCATCAGAACAGTTTAGAGAAAAGTTCTGTCTTTTATTTTGGAATGAAACGCATGCCACAACAATGCTAACTGACGTTTAGCAACCCTGTTTCTTTTAAAACCCTGTCTGAAACAGCTGTTAAAGAACAGAAAAGGTGCTTCTTTATAGTAAGCACCGTGGAAAGAAGTAAATACAATTTTTAGCCAATACAGACTTCAAAAGCTCATTTTTTTGAGCGAGGACAAAAATCTTTCTGTGATAGCTTTTAATTAAATTCTGATGGTTCTCCCAGCTGGCACAGACGTATCTGAAACAGCAAAGCAATATCTGGAGGCTAGTAAACAGCAGAGAGAAGAGCACTGAAAGGATTGTGTGCCTTCACTTTAAACAGTTTGCAACCCACAAGGAGTTGTCCGTAACACTTGCATGGGGAAAACCCTGGTGAGAAAATGCCTGCCTCTTCCAACAGGGAAAAAAAAAACCAATTCCCCATCAGGAAACGGTTACATGCATTTTTAAACCATTTTAAACTGAAACTTCATGTGTGACGTGTGCTCACCTGCAGGTTTTAAAAGGACAACTGCACATGGCAGAAAAAAAATAATCAGCAGGGTGTGTCAGTGATTTCACCTTGAGTTAGACTGTAACAAACACTTTTGTGGCTTTGTCATACGCTCCAAAAACAAAGAAAATCCCCACACACTTGGTTGATACACATATTAGAGCAGCAAGGAGTTCTGGCAAAAGGAAGTGTGAAAGGAGAACAGATGGGATGTTTATGTGAGTTAATGACAAAAAAATGAGAGCCAAGCTGGATACAAGAGTCGAGCAGACGGTTTGCTCTCCACAACCACCATGAGCAGGCGAGGTATACTTATCAATGAAATATGAACACAATAGACAGAGAAAAAGTCATCAAAAGAAAAAGAGTTCATGTTTTTGTGCTTGCAAGCATCAAATTCCAACGAGGATATGTTAAAATTCAGTTGATGCTTGTTAGGGAAAGAAAAAGTGCATTTATTCTGCTCGTTCTCAGAGGAAATCTTTTTCCATCCAGCGCTGCTATAATTTTATATCGCAACTGTCTGTGCAGCTGGAAAAAGACAAAATTAACAACCCTCTTCTGTTTGTTAAGAACAACTTTTAATAAAAGGGAATTGTTAACACGCAGACAAATCTAAATCCCTGTTAAGAAAGCAAAGTCTGACAGGTCTGCCCATTGCTTCAGTGGGCATTAGATTTGTGTTTGGATCTATGGTGGAGGTGACAGCTCAATGATGGTGTCTAGCAGCTGGCCTGTTCCTTCACTGATCGAATGACACCTCAGACTGAGAGATGTAACTGATTGTTTGCTACCCATTTCAGTGGAACCACATATAACCTTCCTCTTTTGTAGTTGCATTTAAAGCCAATAGCGACCTCATTTGACAGATCTTAGTAAATTTTCGTACGATCCAGGTGCCAGTGGATGAAAACAGTGGTTTAGTCGTAAGGAAGTGTATGTGCCAGTTATTTTCTCATATCAAAATTCAACCATGAGTTCAACAGCTATGATCATCCATCTCCTAAACCAGTTTTGTATTCTGGATGAGAAGTGGGTCTCTCCCTGTCTCTTCCTGTCCACACTAAACCATGTATTTTTGACATGCCTCTGCTGCCAGCTGAAATCAAAACCCTGAGCCACTGAATAATAAATGCATCATGAAGTGTAACTGATGTGCATCAGCTCAGGGTAAACTTTTAATCTTTGGAGATATTATGTAGCCAGTTAATGCTAAGCTGAAAGAGCATTAAATGCAACATTGTCCACTGGTTATGGAGGGAACCTCCAAAAACCTTTCAGACATGCATCAATATTTTTATGTCGTCTCTGCATTTTTCCCAAGGTATTGGAAATTTTTTGTAGCATCTTTGTGCTCATTTTTTCAGCATATCTTTTGGGTAAACAAACAAAAATTTGATATTCATCTCCTGATGCAGTCTTTTCATGATTCATTAAAGTAAAGCTGTCCATCAGTTTTGAGCTTACATGAAAGATGCTGCACAGATGTGTTTAAGTTGAAGTTCTTTTCTCGTCTTGTAGCTAGGAACTGCAAAAGGCAATCAAGTCAGAAAACTCAGTAGACTCATTCCCCACATGGGGAATGAGCCTAATAAAAATTAACATTTTCATTTCCTGGTTTCTTAAAATTTGTGCTGATCAGAGAACTCTTTAAATTAGTACATACAGTTTCTTTCTGTAGTTTACACTATAGGCCTTACATTAGTTATCAAGTTAGCAGTAGCTGATCTCAAAACAAAGACATTACATGTAAGTTATACGTATGTTTACGTTGTTTGTAAATACATTTTGCGAAACAATTTTTAGTGTAGTAGAGGATTAACTTAAAATTTTACATAGAGCTGGACTGTGTTATAGTTACCTATTTGCAGAAATGTGTGTGAGCCTGAGGAGTAACTGTATTATAGAAATAAGCCTGTTTTTATAGCACTACCACCTAAAGGCCCAAAGATAATAGTCATACAACATTGTTTTTTTTGCCTCCTCTCTTGCACACAGATTTATTTATTTTTTTATTCTCTAAATCATTTAAGGGTATTGCAACCTATAGATGGTGACATCCTTAAAATTTCTTCATTTATTAACTTGAGAAGCAGTATAGTGAAAACTACTTGCCTATATAGTCATTCACAAAGTGGTAAGCCCCAATCTTTACTTCTGAAACACTATTAAATGTAGAGTTCAAGTTACTTGCAAATTTTTGCTTTGTGTTTTTATTATTTATTGTTTTTATTTATTATTTTTTATTCAAATACAGCACAAAATAGTTTGATTTGTGTACCCGAGGAAAGCTCTGTACCACAGCTTTTGCATGCAGTTTTATGTTTTCGATTCTGGCAATGCCCCAAACTCCACAGTCAAACTGCAATATTTTTTTTTTTGGTTTGCTTGTTTGTTTGTTTTTGTTTGGCTAGCAGAAGGCAGCCAACCAGCTGAGGTGGAGGCACCGTAGCTGTTCAGGTGGTTTCATCAAGGTTCTAAAACCACAGTTGTGCCTGCAAACATGCGTAATTCTTTGAATCTTCTCTGCTGTGTGTTTGCAGCCAAAACAATCCAGCATACAATGTGACTCTCTCCAGTGTCTGGGTAAGAAAATATGTGACACAGTGGCAGGGTAATGCAATTAAGGGGGACTCTCCACTCTTCTTCTCTATCCCTAGCAAATTAAAATGGCCACTTATTGACTGGAATAGTACTTTGGCTCTGAGGTTCACCACTGTAGGTCATTATGTTCTCTGCAGTTAGAATCATGAAGTGGGAGCCCATTATGAAACCCTCCATCATGTCATTACATCTGACCGCATGGTCTTTGATGATTAAACTTCAATTTGAGGCTTAGGGAAAAGTGTGGTCTCAGAAAGCAAGACCTCATAATACACTGTTGGCCAAAAGAAGCAGTGGCCAGTGGAGTCAAACTGAAGAGCTGCTTTGTAATTGAATCCGAAAGTCATTAACTGAGCCATTTAGAGTGACCATGCTATAATCAATCAGTAATTACATAGGGCTGTGTCAGCTTTGTCAGCCAAATATTGTGGGCTACAGTCAACAGTTGAAGAGCGTACCACACTTATTAATCATTAACTCAAAGTAAGATGTACACCTCATCAGCTCACAGTTTAGTTACTTTGAACATTTTATAGCAAATCTAAGTTCCTTGACTAAATCAGAGAATAAATTAAAATTAGTGGGTATATATGTACAGTAGATAACGAGGTTTATGCTGAAAGGTGCTGTTTTGTCTCTTAATTACCACAAATTACATGAATTTGGAAATTGTAACTTTATTTTTTGTTTTGTTTTTCTAAATTTAATTAAATATTGAAATATCGTAAGTTCCAGGAACTGATTTTATTCTTTGACTGTAACTACAAGAGATGTCCTGGTACCATGGGTTGTTTTTGCAAGCAGCCATTATATACATGTATACACTTATCGGTCACTTTATTAAGTATACCTCTCTAGTACTGGGTTGGATCCCCTTTTACCTTTAATTTTTAACGGCGTAGATCCAACAAAGTCCTGGAAACATTCCTGAGATTTTGGTCTGTATTGACATGATAGCATCACACTGTTGCTGCACATTTGTCAGCGGCACATCTGTGGTGTGAATCTCCCACGCTACCACATTTCAAAGGTACTCTATTGGATTGAGATCTGATGACTGAAGACTATCAGAGTAACGTGAAGTCATTGTCATGTTCAAGAAACCAGTCTGACATGGTTTGAGCTTTGTGACATGGCATGTTATTCTGTTTGAAGTAGCCACCAGAAGATAGATACATTTTGCCCATAAAGGAATGGGCATATTCAGTAGCAATACTCAGGAATAAATCCATCCATCCATCCATCCATGCATCCACTTCCGCTTATCCTGTTTAGGGTCGCAGGGGGGCTGGAGCCTATCCCAGCTGACATAGGGTGAGAGGCAGGGTAGAAGCATGGCATGAAAATATCTCTCCATTACATCACCACCACCAGTCTGAACTGTTGGTACAAGACAGGATTGATCAATGCTTTCATGTTTATGCCAGATTCTGACCCAAGCATCCAAATGTTAGAGCAGAAATTAAGACTCATCAGATCAGAAAACATTTTTTCAAATCTTCTGTTGTTCAGTTTTGGTGAGCCTGTTTGAACTGTAGGCTCAGGTTCCTGTTCTTTACTGACAGTAGTGGCTTCCGGTGTGGTCTTCTGCTGCTGTAGCTCATGTGCTTAAAGGTTTGATGCGTTGTGCATTCAGAGATGCCCTTCTGCATACCTTGATAATAACAAGTGCTTATTTGATTTATTGTTGCCATTCTGTTGGATATAAATAAAGCATTTTGGCCCAAAGAATTGCCACTCAATAGATATTTTCTATTTTTCTGAAAATTCTCTCTAAACTATAGTGATGGTTGTGTGGAAAAATTCCAGTAGCTTGTCAGGTCCTGAAATATTCAGACCAGCTTGTCTGGCACTAAGGACCATTATATTGAGTTTGAACTTCAGCAGGTTATTTTGACCGTTTCTACATGCCTAAATGCACTGAGTTGCTGCCATGTGATTGGTTGAGTTGTGTTAACAAGTAGCTGAACAGGTGTATCTAACAAAGTGGCTGCTGAGTGTAGTTGAAGGTTGGCATTAATTGGCATGTAAAATGTGCGCTGGTGTCGTCACCAAGGGGCACTCAGAACCAAGGGGCAGTCTCTAGAGCTGAAAAATGAATCAGATGCAGAAGTGCCAGAAATTGCAGTCCGTCAAGGTGACGGTTAAGGTCAGTTCCAAAAGTAAGTCCATCTCCAGATACTGTGTTTAAATGTCCAACATTACAACAGAAAAAAACATATTTACAGCCTGGCACAGATATAGTAAATTCTGGTGATATAGTAAAATCTGGTATGTAGCATAACAGCTCTGAGGAGGGATACTTGGAGCCGTTGCCACTTTGCTCGATGGGTGTCTTGGACTCTTTCTGCTTTACTACTTTAAGTCATTAAAAGGAACACCTCCACTGTGGCGTTATCTAATATTATTTTTTGCTATGTGGTACAAACCATCCAATAAGCCTGCACACAAATCAGGTAATTAGCACTAATTACCTGATTTGTGTCTGTTGTACTGTACCCGTACAGTTTATGGATGCCGTTTGCTAACCAAGCAAGCTAGTGTAAAAATTCAGAGCCTGAGACCAGTGTTCTGTGTCCTTCTGTTATAAGCTATATGGTTAGAACTTGTCACACAAACAACTAAGGAAGTGGTGCTTTCTAACCTCTATGATCTGATATAGTTTTTGAGAAATGTGTTATTTCAATTGCAATTTTATAGTATGACAAAAAAAACTGTTTTATTATTACTGTAAAAATATGCTTTAAGGAGTTATTCAAAAGTACAAACTGAGTTTGCTAACCTCAGTTCCAAAGCTGTGCGGCTCTAACAGAAAAATGCTCAATTTCCTTTTGTAACGAATCAGCTCTGTGAGAACAGTAAGAAGGATCTGACCTGAAGAACGCCTGCAGCTGCTTGGTTCATAGGGTCTGACTAAATCTATAATGCAGGTAGGAGTGAGCTCATCTAAGGTTTTAAAAGTAACTAATAAAAATTTTTGAATCAATACAGTATCTAGCAGGTGGTGAGGATGGAAATGATGCAGTCTAGTCTCCTTTGAATTTGTGACAAGTCTAACTGCTGAGTTTTGAACTACGGAGAAGCACTTTTGCGTGAGACCTGAGTAGAGGGAATTAAAATAGTCCAAACATGGTGAGATGAAGGCATGGAGGATTTTTTCCCCCAAGGTCTGCTTGAGATAAAACATGTTTCAGTTTCTTAATTGGAGACTGTACAGTGTCAGTAATTTGAAAGGGTAAGAGTTAATGATTACAACCAGGATTTGAGCAGAATTCCTAATGTTGGTTTGTGAAGCTGAATAAAAGGACCTTGGATTTGGATCCAGTTCCAGCAGTTAAGAATTGATTGATAGGACCAATTGTTAGTGGCAGCGCTTTCAAAAAAGTAGGAGGAAATCTGGTTGACAGGTGGAGGGGTTAAGGTGGGATTCTTTAATTGTGATACCATTTTTAAAAAAAAAGAAAGAAAGGAAAAAAAAAAGACAAATGGCCAGAAATCAATGGTTTATTGCCAGAAATAAGACCCTGGGCTTGTGGCAGAAAGAATTCTTGACTTGTTTCACTCTATGGTTATAGGCCAACATCAAGACCATAATGTTATAGTTTTGGTAGTTTATACTGTAAAAAGACATGCTTAATCTGTGTTATTGTAGTAGAAAAAACTCTTGGCTGCTCCCTTATTTCTCAAGGGGATGTGCAAGTGATGATTTGGCACAGATTTTTATAGTGAATGCCCTTCCCGACGCAACCCTCCCATTCATTCGGGCTTGAGGCCAGCACTAGGAGTACGCTAGCTTGTGACCCCCTGAGGCTGGGTTTGTGTTGGCTCCTGGTTTTGGACCAGGCAAAATGCAATAACCACTACACCATGGAACCACAAGTATTTATACATTGTGTGTACTGTATATGTTTGCACAATATTTTAATTTTAGCCTCCCAGTAGTTTGTATCAAACCCAATTTTACCAAATGACTTTGTCCGAGGAAGCTTGATAAAGTTCTTTTAGCTCATGCATACACTGTGATCCTCCTGGAGATGGTACATCATAACTTCAAGACCTCTCCTATAATGGACACAGAACTTTCTACATATTACTACACCCTATGCCACACACAATCGGTGTAGCAGAATCTGTGAGGTGGTAAAAGTGGTTGAGGAGAATTAGGGCTGTTTGTCAGATAACAATGTAAGAGGGTCTCTCCTCTTCAGCAGCATTAAATGAGGGCAGGTCACAGAGTCCTACAGTATATAAGGACCTTGCATAATTCCCCCATACACTCAAAAATTACCAACTGTTAGCGCTTACCTTTGCTCTTACATGGTAAGAACCAAATTACATGCAATTGCAGCTTCATCTGGTGACCAAAAACCTTCCCGAGACGCTTTGATAGGTTTCCTGCCTTTACTGTAACCGATCCAGGAGGGTCTTCAGCCATCAGTCTTCAAAGAAATAACTGTGTATTAATGGATGGACATACTGCTTGTGTCCATTATGTGATGCTTTATGATCTAAGTGGTCTGTTTACCTTAAGTGGCCTTCAGGTGACTCTTCAGAGTGGAAAGCTGCTTCAAGGGTAAACCAACACAGTTCATGTACCTCCACAAACCGGCCATGCTGACAGACTCTTTTCTCCACATACTGATGACATGACTAGCTGTCCTTGTGAACTACATTATTAAACTGATATGATATCATAGTGTGCTTAAGTTAAAAAAAATCTCCACTAAGAAGAGCACAACAGTATGAGCCTTTGAGAGGTGTTTTTGTTAATCCTAGGCATATTCTGCATTATATTGATGCACTGCTTCTTGGTTGCTTCTTAGAAAGAATGAATTTGACAGAATGTTGCTGTGGCTCTAACTTCCTGAGTGTTTTCTCAGAATAATTGCTGTCTGAGGTCCACTGTTTTGTTGTATAAAACTTATTCTAAGAGTAAAGAGCGTAAAAATGTATGTTATTTTTAGGTCCTTAGAGTGTTTTTTATTTTCTTATTATTGCACTTATTATTTGGGCGGGGGAGTCTGTCTTTGTGGATTCCATGCACTGAGAAAACAATAACCAAACGTTATGCTGGAAAAAGATCATTTAATGTGAACTTAATCCAAATGCACTTGTTCATTTAAAGAAATGTTCATGTGTAAAATACTTGAAATAAGTTACTAGTTAAAATGCTTTTAGTAATACTGTGTACAACTCCCAAAAAGTTGGGACACTGTAGTACACATAAATGCTGTACTTTAAAAGGGGGGAACAAGGCAACAAAAAACCCTAAAGAATATTTTGTGGAACCTTATTAAGTTATTTAGATTCAGCACATGTGCTGGTCCTGGGGTTCATTAATGCACATGGATAACTTGCACATCTGTGAAGACGACATTAATTCTGAATTATATAGTCTAAATTTTGTCTTTCTGAACCCTGTCATGGACTAGTGACCCGTCCAGAGTGAACTCTGCCTCTTTCCCTACAGGCTCCAAACCCCATGCAACCCTGGACTAGATAAGCTGTTAGATGGATGGTTTCTCTTATTTACAGAGTGCACATCTTTTTTTTTACATGACTAAAAGATGGACCCATTCCTGTAGCAAAAGTAGATACCCTTGTTTAATATCTTTAAATGAAAGAAATGTGTTAAAAAATAATATCACCAGCATGGCAGCTGTTTACAAAATGTCAAGTTTTAGACTGTCAAAGTAGATCCTAGCCTACACAGTTGCATTTAAAGTACCAAGCTAGTCTTTACTTTGAAACATTTGTTTTTCATCATCTGTCTCTGTTAGTGATGTTCAAACTGTCATCTCAAGGTAAGACCGCTAATATAAAAAAGCTTTAGTGACTGTAATGGCATACATTTTCCATTGAGTTTCTTTAAAAATTAATCTTAACATCACAACATTAAGGAGAACATGTTTTGATTTTTTTTTATGGTTCTTTGGAGGGCACAGCTTAGATGACTGACTTTATACTCAAAAGATGTGCTTTTCTTTTTTTACCTGGTGATACACACTCTTTTTAGTTATGCATGGCTGTGCTTTTTCATGGTTATCTCAGTCCACACACTCAGCTCAGAGCTTGCTAACCATCCCTAACGGTGATGGAGACACATCTTTCTATCATACTGAGCAGACATCATGTGAGCTAAACATATTTTTTCCCACCTTGTTGCCTGAACACCGATACACCTTCCTTTGTGTGTGTGTGTGTGTGTTTGTGTCCCTAAAAGATGCAACATTGTTTCCTCAAATAGAACCTTAAACAGTGTGTTTCACTTTGTATTAGAAATGTTTGCTGATCAATAAATGGGAGGTATGCTCAATGAATGTGTCAAAAAGGCTGTTAATTGACATCAAAAAGGTTTTGTTTTCTTACTTTTCCTTTTTTTTTCTTCCTGCAAGTTATTTGCTTCTTGCTCTCCTACAATGACATAATTAAATCCACCTGATAGGAAGACATAAAATAGCACAACAGTGTATGTCAAACAGGATTAGTTTATAGTCTGTCTGAACTTGTTTTTCCTTAACAGGCTAAAGGATTACCATAGCCATATGCCTTTGTTCTTCGGAAAAAGCTGCTAGACATGCAATGCTTGTCCAGCACCCCAAGAGGCTCTTGTGAATAAGACATCACCCCGGAAAAAGTGCACAAAGCAAATGGAGCAGTGCCTGAGTTGTCTCTTGGACTCGAGCCTCTGAGGAAATCTTTCAAAGCCAGACTCTGCTTCTCTTTGGGGGTTTTACAAATCTGTCAGAAAGAAAACATGAGGACATTTCTACCTACCGTCAGCTTTGTACATCTTATGTATACTGAGGCATAATCAGTAATTTTAAAAAGTGCAACATCAAAATTGGTCTTGACTCAGGCTGCAGTGAAAGCCTACTATACAGTAGCTGTGGGAGGGATGGAGCATAGAGAAGCTGTCATGTGGCCAGAGGCAGGGTACACCTTGGGTGTGGATGTGAGAGAAAATTAGTTATATTTGCAAAATATAAAGGCGCCAAAAAGTAGGGATTCTTAGTAAAATGCAAAATCATCATATGGCTGACCTTTGCAAACTTAGAATCCAAAACACAGCTTGGGCACACATTCTAAAATGAGTGGCTATAAACAGTCTAAAATATTGGCAATATAAGCTGAAATATTAGCAAAAATGAGGGAAAACTAACTTTTACCTTCCACCAGTGTGAAATTATACGTTAGCAACATGGGTGAAATGAGAAACTACGATTTCCCAATGCATTGTATGGCGGCTTCCTATATGAGTGTGATTCAGAAAATCCCTCGTAGAGGCTTTGTTATGACGTTGTTGGTTCCAGCCAGCAGCTTGATCAAGCGAAACAGGCCAGTAGCTATGCCTACAACTTCCTTTTTCTTCAGTGTCATGTCCAAGATATGGGTCATGCAGAGTGCAGTTACTGTCTTGTCTACTGCGTGTGTGTGTGTGTGTGTGCGCGCGCGTGCATGCACATGTTTGTGAAGGTACTGTGTGGTTTTGTGGGAAGACTTTTCTGTATGACAGTCTGCTTTACCTCCTAAGACCTCACTTTATTATTCATATTGACAGCAAAACTGCCAGCTTTTAGGCATTTCTTAAAAAGCACAGGTGGACCATGACCAGGACCAAGTGCACACTGACTCACACACCGGCCCTCAGCTTTCTCGTGTCTTTCTTTTTTGCTGTAACTGCTATGGTGCTCTGGTTCCTAAGGTAAAATAAGATGGCCATCACACCTTACTTCACTCACAAAGGAGTAACCTTTTGGAGATGATCATAAAGAAGGATTAGTTAGAATTGTGACATGACTAACAGTGAAAACTGTAGTGAGGGAAACGCCATTACATCATCATCTTGAAATGGTTGTCAAATAGCTAATAAAAGAAAAAAAAATTAAAAAATGAAGAGGGCTGAAACCTCTATCCATATTCATATAGGTGCAGGTAGCAATTGGAAGACTAAAACTTGTAATTATATATTTGGTTTGACAGTAGTCTACTTCTGTAAGAAAGGAACTGGAGGGATTTCTTTGATGTCTTGGAATTTAGAGAAAGATAGAAGGATGCTGTTGTGATCCAGCAGCGGAGGGACACACTTTAAATTCCTTCATTATGTTACGCAATTACCATGCCAGTTTGGCTACATAGGAAAATCCATTTCCAACTCTCTAATTATTGAATCTCGTTACCTTGAATACAGTACATGGTGAAGATGAGAGAGATAAACACAGTGCTTTGATCATGGCCTTTGTCCTGCATTTAAACACAATCATTCAGCTATAACAATATTCCTAATAACAATATGAATTGTAATGTAACACATACATATTACAAATTATGCATATGACTCTGAGCCAATTGCAGCCTGAGAATAAAGTCACAGTGCATTTCAAGTGTCCAAACAGACGCGTCAAGGCAATCTTTTGCAGTCAGTATCGTCCCTTCTTTCTATCAGAAATCCTGCTAGCTCTGTTTCACAAAGACTGACAGGAGGCAATCCATGCTGATATCAGATCTTAGACGTGAAAACGGTGGCCTGAATACAAAGTAGCTTGAAGAGACATCCGGGAGGATGGGTAGGTCTGAGGAGGCTTTGTGTTAGATTCATCTCTCTTGGGCGGGCAAGGTCAGTTCCTGGGTTTATCACAGGGATTGCCGTTTTAACTTCTGCTGTTGGTTCGGCTTTGGCTAGAGTCAGCAGGAGGAACATACTGAGCACCTTTTATATAAAATAAATCCATATTAAGTCAAAATTCAATTCCTTTGGTAAATTTTAAAGATCGCCATTTGGAGTGCCTTACAGTATATATGAAGGTGATCCCAAGTTTTTAAAAGCAAGACTATTCTAAAATGCACTCAAGAAAAAGAGAGAAACTTTTGCTAGATAATGTATGTAGGAGGAACAATTCATTCTACCATGACATTTTGACAGCAGATGTTGCAATTAGGAGTAGGAGAGAGTGTAGATTCAGATTTAACACAACGTTATTCTCTCAGATAAACGAATCAAATCATGGAGACTAGGATAATATTTCCCACAACTATGAATTTAAAGTTACTATACATGAATGTATTAGAGTGCTGAAGATTATGGGGAAAGCCTGGCCTGTTATTTGGAGTTCACTGTACTAGAAGCATGAACATAAATCTGTCATCAAGCCGCAGCTCACTGTGCCCTTGTCATTACTGTGGCGATAGCCTGGAAACATTATTTCTGCTGGCTACTCCACAGATGTCAAGCTTTACTCCCACAAGATTAGAGATTGCATTACCAAATTAGTATGCATGACAGAAAGTTGTGATTTGCTGTTATTGTGGATTAATATAAAAATAATTCAACCACGAGATTTGCATTACAGCTAAACATTTTAACGAGATTTATAATATACCATTAGCATTGGTTAATAGCTCAACTACACATGCTGGACTAGGCTTTGCAGCAAAACAAAAGATCAAATACAATTCTCAGCGATGAGGTTGGAAACAAAAGCAAGTCTGTAAACATGTTTATTGCAGGGTTCGTACGGGTGCTGGAAATCCTTGAAAATGCTTGAATTTTAATATTGTCCTTTCAAGGTCTGAAAGTGCTTGAATTCTGGATATAGTGCTTGAAAGTGCTTGAAATTGTAACCGCTTTTTATGCGCACAGAGACATCGCGCACTGCTGCAGCTTCACGCTCTCGTGAGGAAACTTTACACGTGGAGTAGTGATGTGCATTCGCAAACGAGCCGGCTCTCGCTCTGCTCGTCTCACAAACCCATGGAGAGAGGCAGTACTGATGGGCAAACCATGCAGCCAATCACACAGGAGCACATGGGATTATACCAATTTATGTTATGTCAAAGCAGCAGTGTTGCCAACTTAATAACTTTACGGCTTTTCAGACCCCCCCCTCAAAAAAAAGCGACTAGCATCAAATTTGGCGACTTTTGGAAACCTGAAATCCTCCACTGTCGCTGTTTTGTGTACATACAGCCTTCGTCCTGCTTCCGTT
>VUQK01002918.1:14911-25403 GCA_015106715.1 Bujurquina vittata
TTTCCATTTACTCTTAGTAATAATTAAAAAAAAAAACTCCCAAAATGAGTTTTCTGCAGAAGGAAAAAAACAGTTCTTCTGAAGAAAATATCCAACATTTCATTTTTTAAACGTAAAAGTAAATATTGGATGGTTTACATTAAAATACACATCCTAAAGTTCAAAACAGTCCCAGAACTTTTGAAAGACTGGAACATTTTCTTCTAAAACAGTGCTGCAAGTTTGGGCATAAAATATTTGGCTGCACACACCAGTATTAACTTCTCAGTTTGAGTACACTGCGGGTGTGTTTGAGCAGGTCTGTGACCTCTGTCAGCTGCTGTCTTCAGAGTGACTTTGATTTGTTTTATCACCATCTTGATGCACCAGTGTGCTACTTAATGAGGTTGAGTTGGCAATTACATGCAAACTGTTTGTGAAAATACGCTGATTAACTGATGAGTAAAAATCTGTCTGCATACACAGAAATGCAATCCAGCCAGAACCTCATAATTTGAAACAGAAATTCCTGCGTTCATACTGATACTGAGACTAATACTGTAATTTCTGGAGGATGTTAATTTCTATATATAAATAAATAAACAAATTTGCACGCACACACACACAGAGTGCAGCATCAGTCAGTTACATTGCTGTGATATTGATGTGGTCAGTCAGCATCAGAGGGGGTGTTCATCAGTTTCAGCCGCTTTGGTGTTCATCAAATTAACAACAGGTACTAGAGGGGCAACAATGAGACACCCCCCCCAAACAGAAATGGTTTTACAGCTGGAGGAAACTCACATTTTCCCCTCCTCATCTTTTCTGACTGTTTTTCACTAGCCCTGCTTTTCGCTAGGGTCAGTGTCACTGCTGGTAGCATGAGGTCATACCTGGAACTTATAGAGGCTGCACAGGTAGCCTAGCTCCTCCAGGATGGCACATCAATGTGTTCTATTGGCAGAAGGTTTGCTGTGTCTGCCAGCATAGATTCCAGGAGACAGGCAGTTCCTCTAGGAGAGCTGGACAGGGCCGTGAAAGGTCCTTAACCCATCAGCAGGACCGGGATCTGCTCCTTTGTGCAGGAGGAACTGGATGAGACCGACTGTCAGACCCTGCACCGGTGCCGTGGGTCTTGGGTTCCTCCTTGTGCAAGACAATGCTCAGCCTCACATGGTGAGAGGATGCAGGCAGTTCTTGGAGGATGAAAGAATCTATATCACTGACTGGTCCCCACAGTTGCCTGACCTAAATCCAGTAGAACACCTCTGGGGCATCATGTTTCGGTTTATTCGGCGCCGCCAGGTTGCACCTCAGACTGTCCATGAGCCCAGTGACGCCTTGGCCCAGATCTGTGAGGAGCTCCCCCAGGACACCATCCAGAGTCTCATTAGGAGCCCTGACATTGTCAAGCATGCACACAAGCACGTGTGGAGCATACAAACTACTGAGGACCATTCTGAGTTGCTGCAATGAAATTTTGGCAAAAAGGACTAAAATGCCGCATCATTTTTTCAATTAGCGTTGAATTCAGACAGATATTATATATATTATATATATTTGTGTAAAGCACAACAAATCCTTCTCCATTCTTCTGTCAATGTGCTTGGCAGCCTTCAAAACAAAGCGTAGAAATACAGCATAGATCCAGAACGGGGGTCTCCAGCGAGGAAGAGATTAATTTGCTTGTTGATGGTGGCCTACTGCTTGCTGCTTTGACTAAATTTCCCTCCTGAATGCTTCTCTCCACTCAGGTCTGTCAGAAGTCGGGGGAAATCTCACTGCTGAAGCAGCAGCTGAAGGAGGTGCAAGGTGAGTTAGCTCAGCGTGTGGGGGAGATCGTCTCATTGCGGGGTCAACTCAGAGAGGCTCGAGGTGAGCTGACTAACACCCAGGTGCTGCTTCAAGAGGCCCACGGCACCATTCGCACTCGAAGCCTGGAGCTGGAGGTGTGTGAAAATGAGCTTCAGCGTCGCAAGAGTGAAGCGGAGCTACTTAGAGAAAAGGTGGGACGCTTGGAGGTGGAGATGGCTCATCTCAGAGATGGTCTGGCCAGTCAAGGCTCAGGAAACAGACAGTGTCAGGTGTTTCAAGAAGCCGAGGAGCAGCTGCTCGCCTACGAGAGTGACGAGGCAAAGGCGCAGCGGCAAAGCAGCACGGAGGCCCTGCAGGGCATGAAGGTGCAGATGGACAGGATGAGATCCGAGCTGGCCTTTGAGCGTCAGAAAGCTGAGCAGCAATTGGGAAGCTTCGAGGAGGAGCGCAGGATATGGCAGGAGGAGAAGGACAAAGTAATCCGCTACCAGAAGCAGCTGCAGCAGAACTATGTGCAGATGTATCGCAGGAACCGAGAGCTGGAGCAGCTCCTGCAGGAGCTCAGTCTGGAACTGGAGAGCAGAGAAGATGACGAGGGCAGTGGCAACGAGATCAACTTCGATGAGATTGCTGCAACAGAAATTTGACCCTCGTATACCCTTTGTTTGTTTGTTTAAATTTGCACTACTGTCAGCTAATTGTTTTTCTCCCATTCATGTTCAGACGAGCATAAAAGTGTCTCAGATGTAAAAATGTGGCGTGTAAAACTGGCCCCACTGGAGTTCTGCTTCATTGGTCCATTTACCTTTAAATAGCAGTTCGCCGTTCACCTCAGTCCTCTGCCCCTCTGTTAATGTCTGTCAGTGTCGACACCCACCAGATACGAGAGCATAAGAGTCGAAGTTCATGGGAGACGACGTTTGAGAGACGTTAGTCACCCACAACCTTTCACCATCCTCCCCGTGTGGGTTATAACTCCAACTTTCCTGCTGGCTTTAGCGCCACACTCCCACTCTGTGTTAGCAGTCAGCTCTCATTAGTGCAGTTCATTTGGACAGAGCCCACGCTGCTGTCAGCGAGCGTGGGATACCACGTATTCAGGATGTCATGATGAAGAGTGAATGAATCAGAGCCTGGTGCTCATTGCTGACAGCTCTGTGTTGTTCTCAGAAACAGTCAGGCTTTTATGTAAACTGCTTCATCAACAACATGTAAACTGTAAAGCTTTCACTGCTTCACTTTCACTGGCGCAGAAAATTTTGATGGATGGAACAAAAAATTAAATCTATAAATATTTATATTTTTTTCTGTAGCCCAATTATGCTGTTTCTGAACCCGTAATGTTAGGCCCAGGTATACGAAAACAGTGTTTAGGCTTCATTAAAATACACTCTAGTTTGGATATTTCAGGTGGACCTTTTAAAGTGTTTTTTTTTCTTATTTTTTTGTTCACATATATGCACTTACAATGGTGGATGCTCCTTAAACATGGCAAACAAGTTTAAAAAAAAAATTTAGGTCAGCATTTGTGCAAGTACTCCCTGTGAGCCAAATGCTCAGGCTTTTTAAAGTGCATGTCCTTAATATAGTCATTTCTGGTGCACATCAGTCCCAGCCACCTGCTGTTCACACCTTCTGTTAGCGAGGGGCAGCCAATCGAAAGATGCCTTGAAGCTGCACCAAGGCCCGGTACGAGATAAAGTAGGATTATTTTGTATTGTAAATCATACAAAGCTACTCTAGTTGAGTCTGACCCCATGATTTACACTGCACAGCTGGAGCAGATTGCATCCACTTATGTAATGCTGTGGCACCTTCAGAAAAGTGCCCGAGGAGCAGCTCTCTGCGCAGCATCGCTTAGAATGTTGCTGAGTGCATTTTTTACAGAAACTGCATCAAAAGCACAGATTGGATGATGAGGATCTGCACAGGAAGTGCAGATCACACAAACCATCCTGGTGGGATTTGAGGGTTTGCGAAGAACAAAACAGAACTGCCTCAGAGGGGTGACATCAGAGATATGTTTCCAGTGTATTCCCCAGGGCACAAATAAATATAGAGCTGGTAATGAGCATAATAGGTTCTTTTTATCCCTAATTTAATGCACAGGGTGGAAGTAATGCCATGAACATCTGTCCAGTCTTAACTGACAGTAATTAAACATCACCACCTGGAATGAACACCACTTTAACACCATTGCACACATCGCTTTTACGCTTGCACATGCAAACATCTGTGCCACTATTATCTCAAGA
This sequence comes from Bujurquina vittata, assembly GCA_015106715.1. Classification (NCBI taxonomy): domain Eukaryota; kingdom Metazoa; phylum Chordata; class Actinopteri; order Cichliformes; family Cichlidae; genus Bujurquina; species Bujurquina vittata. The sequence goes on from VUQK01002918.1 coordinate 18,961, forward strand.
CTGGATTCAATCATTTTTCCTGGAGAGCAGCAGCAGGATACATGCAAAAAAATTTCCACCACCTACTCTTCATATGATACAGAGATCATGGATTTTAAAATGACATTAGACATTCAGATATCAAAAACAAACAACAGCTTTGAACTCACCGTGAGTCCCAAATCACTTCCTTTATGTTCACTATTCTGCACCACACCATTGTGTGCAACAGCCGAGATGCTCCGTCTCAGTCCGGCTCCTGGAGTTGCTCCTGAGGTCTGTTTTCTCCAGTCTGCTCAAAGAATAATCTCAATATAATTTTACCTGAAGACATACCGTCTCATCTGTGTTCTGTGCTTGTACTCGCACCACATGGTATCCAACAAGATTTCGTGCATTAGTGCACCAGGAAAAACGTCGGTGTCGTGAGGCAGGGCTGGGCGATCAATGGGATTTTAATGTTACAATTTTGGCTTATAGAAATATAAAACCTGAGGTCATCAGGATGAAATGAATTTTGCACCCCGTCCATGACAGCGGTCCAATTTCACCTCCATCTTCAAAGCAGAAACAAACTCATCAAGTTGAGCTTGAGCCAACGTAACAGAACCCGAGCCTCTGACCAACAGCGTCTCTCTGTAAAGTGTGTGTAGCCGAACCAGTCTCAGGACCTCTGAGGGGTTCTCGTCTGGTCTTCTTTCAGAGACGCCTAACCTCATGCTGGCTGGTTATCTGCTACAGCTCTCCCTCTGGGCCCAAAGTGGGGGTAAGAGGCTCAGCATGACTAGCTGCACACTCCCCACCACCTCTTTTTGGGGGTTTTGTTTTTAGTAAATGCATGATTTAAAATAACCAGTCCTGTTAAACAGTCAGGATTTTAAATAAAATCACGATTGTGGTTTTTTTCTGTAACTGTAAGTGGCCATATTTTGAGGCTCTTGAATATGTGTCGTAATGAGCCTCACAGAGTACAAAGGGAGCTGTTAGCAGTGCAGATTTGGATGCAGCGTTTTGAACATCCCTAAATATTAAAGGAAAAACATAATGCAAAATGTCTTATGTTGCACAGCATGTTGTGGCCGTTTTTTCCTTCACGGTTGCTTTTTTTTGAAGTCATAATTGGAGAATCTCCTCCTCTCTGAGAGGAAGTCGATTCTCTGTGTAGGTAAAGCGTTATTAACGTTTCCGTATTACTCATCGCTGAAAGGGCGAGCTCTCGCACAGAGTGACGTTTTCGTTTAAAGTCAAACTACTTTTCTGCTCATGCCACAGTGTTGCTCTCTTACTGCTGAGTGAATCATCATTATCCTGCATTGATTATGTAAATAAACCTCACTTTTCACACGTACTCATAATAGAAGTTTTCTTCCAGAGATGTGTGCTCATCTCAGAATCAAAGCATAGCCACTGTGAATAGACCAAAGCGATGCCCCCTCTTATATTTTGCTCCCACAGATACAAAGCCTGTGTAATTAATGTTTTGTGTAGATGTTTGTTTTGGTTCCTCAGTATAATTTTATAATCCACAATATTTGTATGAAGACATTAAATGTATATTTTCATGCTGTACATTTCTTGAACAAACCCACTCTGGTTTTAATTAAAAAAAGAGGCAAAACTTTAACAGCTGTGTCACTTTTTATTACATCAAGTCTTTAATATTCTGTTGTAAACTCTGGCATTCACTCAGGACGTGAAACCATTTCATCCAGCCTGGATTTTTAAGTTTTTAATTCTCTTCCTGTTTACATTAAAGTGATATTTTCTGGTTTGGTGTAACTTTGCAGAAATGTTCCCCTCTAGCTGCTGCCCACAGAAATATCTGTGAATGGTTTGTGTCTGCCCCCTTCAGGTGGAAAATGTAATTTGGAGCCACCTCAGCATGGACTGCTATTAATATTCATCCCACCGGGGCTTTTAAAGGCACTCTGGCTGCAGGTCGTCATCCTGCACAGTTTAAAATTCAGGAGCATAAACCTACTGAGAGTTTTATGCACTAATGGATGTTGGTGCAACATGTTAGGAATGCTGTGGACAGGCACTGGATCCTGGTTATGAAAAAGTGACAAAAAAGGCAGCGAGAGATTTCATTTGAACACAGACTGGACTTTTTTCTGTCTTTTCCTCTTAATAAGCAGATACGTTAATATTTAAGTCCTGTAACGTGCAGATTGTTTCAGCTCACAAAGTGTCCGTGTCATGGCTCCCAACTTTAACCTGAATGGCAAAAATTGTGTGCCAGACCTCAGCAGTGTGTGTGCTGGTTCACGGTTACCTGCCTCCAGGTTAAATCCCAGAAGCTGCTAATCACTGGGCTTTTTTCTAAATTCACAAAAAGCATCTTAGATTCCTTTCAGAGATTTTTGGGGACTTTGACAATAAACTCCATGGGGTCTTTGGCCTTGTTGCTGAATGCTTTTCGGATTATGTCAACAGCATGCTGATGGGTGACCGCTTGCAGGGAAATGCCGTCCACGGACACCAGCTCAAATCCAGCCTGGGACACAGAGACAGGGCGATCCAGTCAGACACGGGAACAAATTAAATGGAAACACACTAAACTAAACTACATACACTTATTGGTCACTTCATTAGGTACACCCGTTCAACTGCTTGTTAATGCAAAATCTAATCAGTCAATGAAATGGCAGCAACTCGATGCATTTAAGCGGTCAAGATGACCTGCTGAAGTTCAAACTGAGCATCACAATGGGGAAGAAAGGTGATTTAAGTGACTTTGAATGTGGCATGGTTGGTCAGAGCATTTCAGGACCACAAACATCTTTAAGCTTTACAGAGAACGGTGAGCAGAAGTTCTCCGGGCAAACGCGCCTTGTTGATGTCAGAGGAGAATAGCCAGACTGCTTCGAGCTGATAGGAAGGATGCAGGAAGTAGAATAACCAGTCAATACAACAAAAATACGCTCAGTATGCCAAACCATCAAGACTTGTCAGGCCAGGTCACATTTTTCTAAACACAGTGAAAGCATGGCTTCATCCTGCCTCATATCAGTGGTTCGGGCTTGTGGTGCTGTAATGGCATGGGGGATATTTTCTTGGTACACCTTGGGTCCCTCGGTGCCGAGTGAGCATCGTTTAAATGCAGCTTACAGCTTGCTTGAGTATTGTTGCTCACCGTGTCCATTCCTTCATGGCCACAGTGTGCCCCTCATCTGATGGCTCCTTCCAACAGGAAAGTCATGTCACAGCTCCAATCATCTCAAAGTGGTTCCTTGAACACAACAGTGGCCTCACTGTACTCAGATGGCCTCCACAGTCACCGGATCTCAATTCAATAGTGCACCTTTGGGATGTGGTGGAAGAGGAGATGTGCAGCTGACAAATCTGCAGTGACTGTGACGCCATCACGTCAACATGGACCAAAATCTCAGAGGAATGTTTCCAGCACCTTGATGAATCTGTGCCATGAGGAATTAAGGCACTTCTGAAAGGTCCCAACCGGTCCCAGCAAGGTTTGACTACTAAAGTGTCCAATGAGTGTATATTGAGTTGCCTTGTTTAAGCATTAAGTAATAAGCCCCTGAAATCCTCCTCAATCTTCTTCAGCCTTGGCAATCAGGAGACAAAATAAATTAACATTTCTATGAAAAAACGCTGCATTTTCTTCAAAAAAAAAAAAAGCAGAATTATGGTTACTTACCAAGTGTTTTAGATTTGACTCAATTCACAAAGAGGAATATTTACACAGATTGCACACTGCTAGAAAGCGAAACATGTTCTGGAACAATTGATGCTTGTAGCGCATATTTTCGTGATCTTCGAATAAAAACAGCTCAAAAAAAGCCTTTTTATGACCTTCAAGTTACCTTCAGCACTTCGCAGGTGGAGGCAGCTCCTCCAGGAAAGATCTTCTCGATCTTCACCACAGGCTGAACCCTCGACTCCATCCCACCAGATACACTGATACCTGCAGCAACACGTTAAAGGCGTACCTGTCATTAAATACAGGAAGTAAATACAGACAATTTTTTTTTTTTTGTATTTTGCAGTGTTTCAGTGCGTATCCATGAGATCGATTCCATACCACGAGACGTTCTTGAACTGTGGCGTTACGCTTGGAGAGCCAGGGCATCGAGGGGCACAAAATTGCAGTCTAGGCTACTTTATGCACATCAGGGGTGTGAGGTGCAACACAATGTGTGTGTAACCCTGTGAAACATTTTGAAACTGGCCATTCTTTTCCAATCATCTTTAAATGGCAGGAGGAGGCTGGAGGAGAAGACCACGTGTCATTTAACTATTGTCACTTTCTAATGGATAGCACATCAAAAATAAAAGCCTCTCTGGACACGTCTCATTATTCTGCTATTTTAGATGGACTCTGGGAAACTGCACTGAGGAAAAAAAAGAGCAAATGAAATAAAGTTACTTACCCAGAGACTGTTTGGTCTTGGAAATGCTGACGGTCCGGAGCTCATACTCCTGTTCGGAGTCGGTGCCATTGAGCCTGTCCTCAGGGGAAGCCTGATGGCCGTTCACCTGTTCAGTCCCCACTTGCAGATTTGACCCAAACACCTGTGACAACAGAGGGCGATTCCTACGAGCAGCACTCTGCAGTGTGAACACGGCTTCTTTACTCCGGTCTCCACTTTTCTCCCTTTTGCCTTTAGAGTGACCGTTTCTAAACGGCAGCCGTCCCCTTTCTGAGTTCAGCTCCCCCTTGTTGGAAGCAGAGTGCAGCGAGACCTCATCAAAGTGGACGGAGCGAATTGTGCCGATATCCGTCTGGAGAGGAGGCCTGGAGTCACTGCTGCGGGCCAGCAGCCAGTTGGGGAGCATTGGGCTGGCAGCTGGGGGTTTGAGGTCTCGGGACTCTGTGCTACATCCATCGACCGGTACGTCCAGCAGAGGCGTGAAGGACCTGGAGGTGTGGGGCCTCTCTCTGGACACCCGGGGCCCAGTCAGACTGAGCTTCTCCAGCTCCTCCAGCAGGTGGCTCTCCTTCTCCACCTCCTCAGCACTGTGGAGCTCAAAGCCTCCCAGGTAATCTGGGAGCAGGAGAAACGTAACAAATCATTTTCTGTGCACTTTGGCTTCAGGCTGAGGTTTAAAATGTTTCACAGCTGAATGAAAAGAACAGAAACTAATTTCTGCCATTAAAAACAATAAAATGGAAAACTCAGGTATGAGTTAAAAAACAAAAGTTGCTTATAGCGTTTGAATATCCACAAGGTCATAGGAGAAGCACGTAGGGGGTGGGGTTAGGCTGCTTGCTAAAGAGATCAGAAGCTTTTTGCATTTTATTACCAAAGAGTAACAGTTTGATATAAAGACCCCAAACATGTCACCAGCACCCAGGTAGATATGAAAGAGTTTAATTAATACTGAAAACGACTGTGTTTGTTCTGTTTTTATGCTTTTGTATAGCTACAGTTACGGACACTCGCTCCTCCCGATACCTTTTAGTGCAATTAAAAAAAAGGCAAAACACCCAAAAGATGAATAAAGTTTGTCTTGGGTATTTAAACCTTGTTTCCTGGCAAAAATGTGCTTCCAGAAAAAATGGATCTCCCTCAGAATCAGGGTGAACCCTACAACAGACTTTATACCTGTGGGATGTGGGACACGGTCACAATGTGCGAGACAGGGAGATGAGGGATAAAAATGCTGTGCGGTCACACATAAAGTGGGATCACTGGTTACCATAAAAATTGTGAATAAGGTAGAAGCTCCCTGCGATGTCCTCAGAAACTAAAAAAACTCAGACTTCACATTTTTTAATCAAACTAAAACTCCCGGTCACGCCCCTCCTGTAGGGGATCCACGCCTCACCACGGGGCTCACCCTACGGCTTGAGAGCCAGTGAGTGAAGGAAGAACAAATTCAGCTTTAGAAAAATTAGACCCAGATGAAGCCGACATTTCTCCAAGATGATTCCTACCAACAGTTGAAATACTGCAGTGGAGGTGCTGACCTGGGATGGGAGTGATGAGGCGCCGTCTGGGTGCTCGACCAGAAATGGGAGAGCGAAGGGGAGGAGTGCGGACTATAATGCAAAGATGAGCCAAACACAGATTTACAGATGGTGGTAAAAGGTGTTAAGAGTAAAATAATCATATTTTACAGGACAGAGGATTTCAGGGCCCAATCAGCCTGATGGTGCTCACAAACCATCCTTAACTAATTCTCATACGCACCTGAGCGATACTTGAGAATATCATAGGCTTCAGCTTCAACAGCAGTCACCATGTTATTGAATACACTCAGATCAGAAGGAGGCAGCAGCATTCTGAGAAATGTGGATGAAAAACAATATGCTGAGTCATTGTTGTTACTGTGTTACTAAATATTCTTAATCAGAGTCTCACTGAGCGACTGAGTCTGAGACGGTTATCCTGAGAAATCCCTGACTGGATTTCCACACTGCTGGTCATGTGGAGGATAAAAATCTTTGAGTTTATTTAATACATGCAGGAATAAAGAACGGCCCCCCCCCCCCCCCC
>VUQK01002920.1:17477-40261 GCA_015106715.1 Bujurquina vittata
TCTGATTTTAAGTCTAGTTATTGCTGATATTAATTATTGTTATTACTTATTCTTACTGTTTGATTTTAACTTTAATTGTTGAATATTTTCAAATACTGATTAAAAACTGTGCAACTTTGTACATTTAAAACAATCACAGCTGTCATCATTATTTGCCTTGTTGGTTTACTGAGTCTGGAAAACAAATGTCGTACTGTTTTGTTTGTCACTGATTTTTGACAGCAGGTAACTACAATCACATAAAAGGAGAGAAGTCATCGGCGGCTTAGATTTGTTTCTGAATTTTCTTGCAGGAAGTTCATTACGGATTTAATTAAAGGGGGACATCTCAGGGTTCTGGAACGTTCCAGCAATCACAACCAGAAAAGGACTAATGGGCTTTAGCCATTACACCTTTTTCAGTGTGTCAGGCCAACAAAGCAAGATTTGATATCATCCTCCCCAAATGATTTAGCTCTACCTGCCGTCAACAGAATTCTAATTTCAGCATGGTCGCTTGAAGTGATTTCACTTTGCCTTTAAATAGAATGCGCATGCATTATTGACATGATTGGCATTTACTGGTATTTTAAAAATGGTACTTTAAATGTCATGGATCTAGTCACATTAATCTTACTGACACTTTAAATAGGAACTAATGCAAAGGGTTTACATGCAAATGCAATCTAGATTGCTGCCTGTAGCTACAGTGCAGGACCAATCTGCCCTTCAGTTTAGGTATAGTAATGGAGAAATGGGGGCAAAAAGTTAAGGGCACAATGTGTACATGTGAGCACGCCTAATCTCTCCCAGGGACTTAAATGGGAGGATCACTGTCCATTTGAATGCACCTGAGACTGATAGGAAAGGACAAACACTGCACATAATCCCCTCCCCTCTTTTTCTTTCCTCTTTGCTGCTCCCAAAGTCCCCAGCAAGCCAAGCAGGGCAGCTGAGACAGAAGTCTAGGGGCTGCTGTCCTCCTTCGCAAAACCTCTAGTTGATGTGCAATGAAGGCGAAAGAGCCAATGCTGTCTCGCTGTCACAGTCGTCCTGCAGCTGTCTCAACCAGTACGGTAATTTCATAAGGAATAACTGGCAAGTAACCGATATCTGGTTCAAATATTATTCAGCACTTTGACATAACTCTTCTTGCTGTCTACCTACTCACATTTCAGCTGCTAAGTGACTAAATTGAGGTTACAAGGAAACAAAAACACAATGTCAGATTCGCTAGACAGTCGAAGAAAGCAAAGCAAAGCATTACTATAGATGTGATTTAGCCTCTCTTCACTCTTCTGTTGGACCTAATTAAATGTAATGCTAAAATGTTGAAATCTTGCGCTGAAAACAAGAGTATAGTTTATTGGAATGTCTAGTGCCAAGGCAAATTATAGAGGTAAAGAAACATGCCTTCATGCTTATTTAATAAAATAAACAATACATTTTCTGTTATGTCCATCACATTTGACATTTGCTAGAGTGTATTGACAGATAAACACAGTTTATCTGCTACTACTATGAACATTTTAATTCCCATCAGTACTTGCAGTTAGTATTTGGACAGTGATGGAAGCCAAGATGTGAGTGAGGTGCAGAGTTTTCTGCTTTAATTCAAGATATATTTTTAATTTTTTTGGACTGAGTCATTTTAGAGCATACTATTTCTTTGACTTAAAAATATTTCAGCTTGCTTTGCAGTGGGTTTTGGGTCATTATCTATATTGTCGTATCATTTTTGCAGCATTTGTCTGACTGTGAAGACAACATGTAGCATTGTACAGTTTTCCACTGGAATGCATGCACGCCTGTGCTAAAACACTGTCAAGCATTTCTGACAGATGATTTATTATGTTTTGGATCATGAGGGCTTCCATTCACTGTCCATACTTTCTCTCTTCCTATGGTTTTGCGCAAGTTAATCTTTTTTCATTTTTCATCTGGTTAAGAGCATGCTTTTCTGAAGGCTTTCTAGCAATCTAGTCTAACCGTGTTTCAGTGTGACCACTGGTTTGCACCGTGATGTAAACCCTTTAGATTTACATTCATAACGATGTTTCCTGTTGATGGTCGTTCACAGTGAAACAGCAGTGCTCTGTACTTGGGCTAGATGTTGAGAGGAAGTTTTTCTAAACCAAGAAAAGAATTCCAGGCCTGTTGCTGAGCATCATCAGGGCATGCTTGTTTTAAGAATGTACTAAACTGTTGATTTGTCCCCTCCTAACTTTTCTCCCTGATAGGTCTCTCTTGTTCTTTTCTACCTAATGATGACACCCTTCTTTTACATCAAGATCTATTTGAGCTGGATACTGAGAGAAAAAACGATTTGAACTAGATAAACTAGATTTTTGGCTCCAAAAATCTAGTTCCAGTTGGGCTTTCTCAGTACTTCAGTCACATTTTGATTTTAATTATCAAATCTCTTTCGATTGTGTGCAGAAGCAAAACTGTCCTAATATTTCTGGACATGACTGTAGGAACAACTGACATAGCAACTGCTTACACTCACAGTCTTAACTAAAATCTTGACTATTCCCACCACTTCCACATAAACTGATATTTCTGCACTTATTACTGACAGTTGATCTGCTTTCATCTGTTATGCTGTGTCTCAGCTCTGACACCTGACACCCCTTTACTATACATTTATGCAGAATACCACATGCACCATTTACTTACTTGCATAGTGTGTGATTATGATAGGGTATTGTGCACTTAGTAGAAATGATGATTACAGCATTTCACCATGATTCTAGCATCTGCCGTTGCATTTTGCTAATATTTCCAATGTTGACTCTCTAAACACATATTAATAAATTTGCAATTTAAGAAAACACCAAGTAGATCATGCATTGTCAGTAGCTAATAAAAATATGCTGCTGTTACTTAGCTAGCTAGCACTGACCATGCCATCCTGTGCTGAAAACCTATTCTCCTCCTCGTGGCTGAAAATTAGCTGGTGGTTCTTTCCCTTATGGCTTAGTCGCACTAGAGTAAAAATAGGACAGCAACCTCTATGCAACTAGGAAAACAAACAAAAACAAATGAACAAAAGAAAAAAATCAGTCAGTGACTGCACTGAATTCTTTTGCATTCGGCAACCGATAGTTGCAGCAACCACTCTCAGTCACAATGCAGTTGCACAATTCACCTGGTGTTGGGCAAAATGTTTCAAAACATTGTCAGTCCAACTCAGACTGACTGCTGAAGGTTGGCAAATAAATGTTGTCTAATTTATAAATACAGACACAGATTACCAACAAGTTACAACTGATCTGTAGTCTGCACCAATTAGTGCAGTGGTTCCACATCCAGGCCCCGTGCCCCCCTGTCCTGCAGGTTGTAGATGTGTCTCTGCTTCAACACACCTGAGTCAAATGTAGAAGTCATTAGCAGGACTCTGGAGAACCTGACTGCATACTGAGGAGGCAATTCAGCCATTTGATTCAGGTGTGATGGATCAGGGACACATCTAAAACCTGCAGGGCAGGGGGGCACGAGACCTGGATTTGAGAACCACTGAATTAGTGCAACTCTCCCACAACAGATCTCTTTGATATAGTCGACTCGACTGGCTGGCTGGCTGGTTACCAGCTAGTTGTATTCTGCTTATATTCCTAGATAAAAGTAAGGTTGCTGAGTGTGGCATTTTGCAGTTAAATTGCCGTCCTTCAGCAAGTACATCACTGTTTGTGGAGGAATTTTTGAGTTTCTGTTCCAAATCTATGAGGTTCAGATTGGTTTCTTCATGCAAATGGTTTATGTGAATTTCTGTGTAAGTAGCCATCAAGAGATTTGTAACAGGTGAAAAAAGATTTTCACCAATTTATCATAGTTAATTGTCAAATTATCACAGATGGTTAATTATCAACTTGACCCTATTCAATCGCAGACTGACAACAGAGTCGTTGCCGTCCTGACACATCACAGTTGCAATTGCTAACACCGCAAGTGTTCACAGACCTGGTGCCCATCTTTGAAGCAACCACTTCTAATTTATTGCACTGTCACAATTATTTTGGTCATGCCGCAGTCCCCAAACACGGTTTTCCCAAGTGTGACTTTAGCATTACGTGAAGTAGACAAAACCTGACTGTGGAAGATTGTCATCCACAATCAGCTGTTTGACAGCTGTAGATATACCAAGCAAGCACCTCTCATTGCCATACTCAACATAGTAAGATCAGAAATATGCACTTTCGTGTATAGCATTAGTTTTCAACACATGGATCATCTGCTTTTATGACACAAAAAGCTTACCACTCAAAAAACTTAAGAAACATGGGCAATTGGTATTGGCCCACAAGCAAGAAACCTTTAAACTATTAACAGAGAGCAATACCAAGTTCTAAAAAGTAAAAAATCCTGGTTTAATTAATTATGAGGTACAGTTGATGCTGTTGTATTTGGCAGATAAGGCAAATATAGTACAGATAAAACACAATATACTTGAAAGTTCCTTGAAAATGTAGACTCTGACTTCATCTAACTTCAGAAGAGAGATATCAGAGCACAAACAGCAGATAAATAAAAATAAAAAGTAGCATTGCTTCTTCTTCTCCAATAACAAAAACAATAAAGTGACAGGTTCAGTCTCTGTATCCCCTATCCTACACCCACCTTCTTCCACCTTTTGTTGCAATCAAACAGCTTCCTTCAAAATCCCTTAGATGTATTCTGGGACAACAATGTTATCTCAGGCAGTTTTCTCAACAAACACATCACATCTGATACAGAAGTTTTAAGCTAGAGAACTGCTTCGCAAATAATTTAGGGAGTTGGACATCTTATCCCAGTAACTGTTTTGTTTTATTTGTACAGGTACTGAAAGTCTCATTTTTAAATGCTCCCTCATCCTCCACCTTTTCCTTCCCTTCACTTCCTGTTGCCACACTTTTATGGTTTGTTACACAAACTTATTGTCTCTCAGGGTTCTGATGAAAGGGAAGGAAAAGGAGACAATACAAGAGGCTTTGCAAGATAGTTTAATGCCTTCTTGCTGATTTAATCCTTGTGACCAATGAGAAGTCACAGAGAAAATTAATGAAAGACTTGTTTTAGTTTTGTGCCATAAATATATATTATCAGTATATTATCTTGTATAAAAATTCAATTTCAACTGCAGTTTTAGCAAAGACAAACTAATAAAGTAAAAAAAAAATACCTGTTAAAGGAATACAATATTTTTTTTAATAGATTAATGTACTTTCTTGTGACTGCATTGCTAGATTTCAGCACACACTGTCACACTGTGAAACGGTCATCCTAAATTTCTCAACCCTTCACAGTTTTGCTCCCTTGCTGTCTTTGGTAACAAGACTGCTACAAATGACATTTGCAAACCTCTAATTGCGCTAAACAAGTCAAAACCCACAATATTATTGCACAAAGCCCATAAATATTCTGTTGCATAACACACAATGGTTCATTTTAAAAAATTGTGTTGTAACCAAAAATGATATATTAATAGTAAGTGAGATTTAGGGCTATAGGTTGGTTCTGTTGCCTCCAAACAGCTGGGCTAATATTCATCAATTTCCAGTTTTCAAAGTAAGCTAGCTTATTGGCTTCTGCTTCATATTTATTGTACAAGAGCGTTACTGATCTTCAACCTCAAATTAATGTTTAGCTATCCAACTAAATCATTAATTCTCTGTCCCTTCACCCCTAGTTGGTCATAGCAGATGCCTGTCTCTCTCTGAGCATTGTCATGCTAGAGGTTTCCTGTCAGCGAACTGTTGCTTCACACTGGACTCACTGCCCAGGACAGGGGAATATTAAGGGCTTTCTTTCTGCAGAAATAGCTCTCTTAGATGCAAACAAATTGCTTGCATCTATGAGAGATTAGATGCATTGTTTGGTGGGGGGAAAGCATCGCACACGATGCATCTGTCGGGTTTCATCCTCGACTTTGAAAAGTTTATACACTGCAGAGGGAATTACACAGAGGCGGTTGGCTATATTATACTTATATTTCAGCGCAAGATTTTTTTTTTTTTAATGACAAAGTTGTAATTAGTATATGTGATTAGCGTAAAGACTGATGATTGAATAATTCTGGTAATATGGGAACCCATGCTGGTCTGTCCCCTGTCATTATCTAATTTCATGATTATTAAACCACATGTGATCATTAGCTAGTCTGATTTATGGAAATAATAACTCTTAGTCCAGCCATGTTGTCATTTAATATTCATATTCAATTACAGATTCTAATTAGATTACTGAAAGTAATGTTAGAAGCTGGTCTTTCTGATCATTTATTCTGTGAGTGATTTTTTTTAAACAATTTTTTAAGTAAATGAATGACTGAGTGACTGTGAATCTATGCAGTATGGTTTTGGCACGACTGGCTGTGTGAAACTGTTAGTGTGAATGTTTTTCTGTATATTCACCAATGTGTGCACAGAACAGATGCCCCAGTACTCAGACAGAGTACTATGTAGCTCCAGTCTGGGCTTGTCAGAACACCCTGTGCTACTCTGCACTGCCAGCACTTGAAGGTCTGCCAGGCTGGCCTCATCTGCTGCCCCTACACCTTGTTAGAGCCCAGAAGGAAGCGCAGCTGCATAATCAGCTGCTAATATTTCTAAAAATAACACATTAAGCTCAGGGGTCAGAAGTAGGAGGGCTGAGAATTGACAGGTAGACAGCATGCATAATCTATAAAGACATACTGTAGCGCTGGAATGTGGGAACTTTAAGCTTGAGGCTCTTTTTCCATGAAGGTCACATATATTGCAGCCAAAAGGCTGTGAAAATATTGCAAAAAATAAAGAAAGAAAAAGAGTCCATACAAGTTTCTCAGCATCCAAAGCCACTGTTTTAACAGTTTATTTTTCTATGCTAATTGTTTTAGCATCAAATTTTAGAGTAGGGTTTTTAATGTCGACACACCACAACAACTCTGTGAACTCCACTACAGCTGCTTGCAATAAATGCTAACATCAGCATGCTCACATGGTTTTGAATGAAAATTAATGGCACTGCTAGCATGCTAATGTTCATTTTGGTAGAGTATTAGTGATTCCAAATTAGCTCAAAACTCACCCATCCAAATCATTGAATTCAGGTGTTCCAATTACATTCATGGCCACAGGTGTATAAAACCAAGAACCAAGGCACGCAGACGGCTTCTACAAATGTTTGTGAAAAATGGATCACTCTCGGAGGCTCAGTGAATCACATGCTCCCAACTTTGTAGGAAATGTTTAAGCGATGGCAGAAAGCAGGGTCCTTAAAGACATGGATGAGTGACTTTGGTATGGAAGAACTTGACTGGCCTGAACAGAGTCCTGACCTCAACCAGGTAGAACATCTTTAGGATGAATAAGATAAGAGACTGTGAGCCAGGCCTTCTCATCCAACATCAGTGTTTGACCTCACAAATGCACTTCTGGAGGAATTCCCATTACCATGCTCCTTGTGGAAAGCCTTCCCAGAGGAGCTGAAGCTGTTATAGCTGCAAAAAAATTAAACCCTATTGATGAATGAGATGTCACTCAAGTTCGAGTTGTGGTTGGGACTTTTGGTAATATGGTGTGTCATCCAATTTCAGCACCATGTAGACTTTTCACTGAAAAACAGAAATATCAATCTCTGGACATCATTATGAACAGCAGGATAATGTGCCATGTCAGAAAGCTTAAATGATCTCTCACTGATTTGTTTGAACATGACAGGGGGTTCACTGTACTCAAATGGCCTCCCCAGCCTCCAGAGCACCTTTGGGATGTGGTGGAGGTGCAATGGGAGATTTACATCATGGATGTGCTGACAAATCTGCAATAACTGTGATGCAATCATGTTAATATGGGCTGAAAACTCTGAGGAATGCTTCCAGCACATTGTTGAATCTATGCCACAATGAATTAAAGCAGTTCTGAAGGCAAAATGGGTCCAACCCTGCACTGACAAAGTGTATCTAATGAAATGACTGGTCTGAATGGATATTCAGACTTAAGTGACTTGACTTACAAGGATGCTGCAGGTGAAAACCATGCACAAAGGAGACTGGATGAACTTACAACTGGTTGTAAATCTGATTCTCTGCATACATGCAACCATTTCCAGCTTGGGTGCACATTTTTTACAAGAAAATATGTTCACAGGATAGTACACCAACTTGCAAAATTAGACGTTTTGTACAGTGTGTGCAGCGTGAAGCTATATTGTGAAGTTGGTGGGTCTTTCAAAGATCTATCAGGAATGTAAACAACTTTGAAAAAATATGGATTTTAATGGCTATTGTGCTAAACTATGTTTAATAGTTGACACTTAAAGATAAATTACAACACCCATGCAGATTTTGCTGTCTCCAAAGAGTGATTGTTTTGTAGTGGGCCATCCTCCTCGTCAGTTACATGTTTTACTGTTCAAAGGCTCCGAGGAGCCTCACGAGTGGAGTAATTTAACCCAGAATCCTGATGAAAGCTAATGCTAATTGTTATGGTTCTCTCCATCATAAATATTCATTTGTCAACACAGTGACACACCACTTAGTGCTCTCTGCGGAGATTTACAGCTTTGAAGATAGCAGGATTTATTAGGAGCTGTCTTTTACCAATATATGAAACATTGAAAAGCACAGTATACGACCATTGTTTTCTTTTTATAAAAGTCTATTGCTTCATTTAAGTTTGTGCTTTAACTTCAGTTCATAATCATACCCATGGATGGGATGCTCTGGTGCTTCTACATATTAACTTCATACTCAACTTCAACTTCAACTCATTATTGCTTTAAAGGTTAAAATAATGGATAGTATTCTCAGAGACATTGTTTCTGGAAAGGCTCTTTGTACTGGCAACAAAGGCACTACTGGGTTTTGCAATTTCTTTCTTTCTTTTTTTTTGATCCTTCAAGCCCCATGAATAAAATGCCATTCTTCTCAATTTCACTGGGCTGACAGCAGAAGTTTCAGCAGCAGAAATTTGAAAACCTTCGATAAAAACTAATTTAAAAATCTATTTGAGCGATTTCAGTAAACTGATCTTTAATGCCCGCATTGCTTAGACTTTGCACATGGCAGAATACATTTTGAATACATTTTGATAAACTCATCGTATTTTCACAGGCTTCTCTGGCATCACACATCATATAATACCTGTCACAGAGGTGTGCAGTCAAAGTGTTAATCCTGCAAGAATAAAATGGAACCCTTACTTGGCCTTGAAGTAGGACTGTTGTTGTAAAATAGGTTTCTTCTGAAAAAGGGGGTGAAATGTGATAGTCTATTATTATTTATAGTACGTATGAAAACAAAATCTGGCTTGCGCTGTAGCAGGTGCGCTGCTATTGTTTCTGCTTTAATTACTGTCTTCCAAATGTGGAGGGATGCTTGTGTTTGTTTTTTGGTGCCAGTTAAATCTGCTGTTCAGAAACCTTCATTTATCATTTTGACTATATCTCAATTATGTGCTTTGATTCCAAAAAGAGCCGTGATGCCCAGGGCTTGATATGATTAGAGGGTATTTAATTTAAACTAATTTAGATTTACAGTTTACCTTACAGTGTTGAAAAAATATAATTCTATCTGCTGTGGTGGTGATAAATCTAGTCAAGCAATCAATTACAGCATATATTCTGAGGACAATTTATTTAAATCTTTGCCAATATAAGCACAGCCACTTCCAAATGATGTCCATTCCAGTGTATTCCCTGTTTTTAGAGAACATCTACTGTAATAGCCTTTTTTCCTGCATCATTTTACAGTTCTCAAATTTACACCCTACACTAAAACAGGCTCCACTGGAATGATTTCATCCCAGACTCCCAGATTCCGCAAAGCACATACAGGATATCACACATTTTTTCCAGTGTCCAGTTTGGATATTAAGAGCAACTGTACTAAATTCAGTTATTATGTTACATTTACAGTTATGTCATTACTTGCGTTACAGGAAAGGGATTTGTGTTGGTGTGTGGAACTGGTTTATATTGTTAACTGACTGCATTTCAGGTAATTTTATAGAGTAACATGAAGGTAATATAACTAGTAGTGTAATGAATCACTTTCTCTGGTTTAAGTGAAGTATTGCATTCCTTTTAAGAAAAGTAATGAGTAGTGTGTAATACATTACTTTTTTTGAGTAACGACCCCAACACTGTTTACCACCACAGGGATCCCAGATTCCTGCAAGAAAAGACCTCGGTGGCAGGACCGTGTGCCCAGTGAGGGGCACAGGCAATGGGTACTGTGCCAACTTACAGACTGAGCCTCCAGGCTGGCAACATTGATAAAAGAAATAAATTTGCATTAACCATGTTGCCATGCATCTCCAAGGACTGTTGCTGTTGTTTTGCTCACTCTGAAAAGGCATTGCTAATTAGTCAGGCTTTTTTTTTTTAAAACTACTGAACAAATTCAACAAAAAACATTTAAAGTAAAGTTGATAATAGGCTGCTTTCCCCAGAAAAACAACAACTGCAAATGACTTGTAGTCACACAAGGACAAAGGGAACTAATTCTGTCAGTGCGGCTTTAATGGTAAAGTACAAGCTAATGTAGTGCAAAGGTGGTGCTGTATGTTGTGCATAGATTAGAATTTGTGAAAAAAAAAACTAGGCCTGCAATTCTCCTGATCAAAAAAATTTGCAAATTATTTTCCCCAGTTGCACTGCTTGAAAAAGTTAAGGGAACATTCGGTCATGCATAATCTGTTGTCACCTGCTTTGGTGCAAATGAAAGTGGCAACAGGTGCACAGGAAAGGCAACAACAAGGCGACACCACAAAAGAGAATGATTTTGCACATGTTGGCTACAGACTATTGCTCCCCCCCCCCCTTAATTCCCTCCTGCCTGGCTTTTTTTTCTCCTTTTCTAATTTTTCTTTTTTGTGTACTGGTCAGTACCGGTAGCATGAGACTGTATCTGCAGCCCTTTCAGGTTGCACAGGTAGTTGAGCTCCTCCAGGATGGCACATCTATACATGCCGTCACAAGAAGGTTTCCTGTGTCCTCCAGCATTCTCGAGACTTTGGAGGAGATCCCAGGAGACGGGCTGTTCGTCTTCCTGATTCTCGCTCAACTCAGAGGCAGTGCTTATGCCTACAGTGTATGTGCAATAGCTATTAACTGACTTTGCTAAATGTTTTATTTATTTATTTTCGCCTATTATTCCATATTTTTAATGAAGCTTGCATTCCTCTCATCTTGAAATCATATCTCTTGCTGAGTCTCTTTTTGGACCTGTGAAGCCCGTTACTATTATAGTAATCAAACCTTTAATTTCCTGGGGGTGAAATTCCCCCAGGTGGTGCTGTGATCATTAAATTATTTGTCTATTGTTTACCCCTCCACATTTTTGGCAACAGACAGTTTGATCGGAAAAAGCCACCAATCGCCCAGTGGTGTTCAATTTGTAGTGCGTACCAGTCCTGCTGCCATTGATGCCCTTCTTTTGCCCCTTTCCAGCTCTACCTGTGTAATGGTCCACCTCCTGGTTTCTTATCCAAATGATTAAGACTGCTAGGAGACGCAGCAAACCTTCTTGTAAGGGTACACATGGATGCGCCATGCTGAAGAAGGTGGACTACCTTCTCACCAGTTTTATGCTACCAGAAGTGACAAGGACACTGGGGGAAAAAAAGAAGCAAAACTAGAGAAAAATAAGTGAGGAGGAATAAGAAGAGAGCAACTGTCTGTGGCCACCACCTGCAAAACCAGTGGGGGAAATATAGGGGCTGTCTTGTTGTTGCCTCTCCTGCTGTCACTTTGATTTTCACCAGAGCAGGTGAAACGATTCATGCTTCCTAACTGGATAGATTGATATCTGAAGTTAAACTCACTTTCTGTTATTCTGTGATGATCAAATGTTCCCTTAATTTTGCTTGAGCACTGTATGAGAAAGAAATCTTTAAATATTCAGAATATCTACTCTACAGTGTGCCGTTTACAAATATTAATGCATTCAAAAGGTAACTTCAACAATTAAGACCAAGTTAAAGTTAACAAATTGATCAACTCATCATCTCTGCCCTAGTAGTGCAGCACACTGCCCATACATACTGCAGTGTGCTGCACTACTAAGCGGAGACAGCTGTACTTGCTTTTTGTTTTCTTCTTGCACTTCAGCTGTAACAATATGTTTGATGAGAGACTTCTGAATTATCAGTAGAGCAGTACATTCAGCTTGGATTGATTGCTTGTCTGCACTGAAGCTTTTGCAATTAAACATCATTTATTAATTTACAGCTAAGAAATAACTTGGGTGTGCTTACATTTCACTGAGAGATGGTGAGATTCACAAAGGGACCATCAGCATTGTAAATTCCAGCAGCATAATGGACTTGTTATGAATCCATCAAACAAACATAGCTATTAAATGCTGATCATGATCATTGCTGATTAAGATCTAAAGTCACAATTTTTACCGTGTTATGTTTTATCTAGGTTGACCTCTGACATCACTGTAGTGATAGATATACTATACATGCATAAATTTCACTGCTGTTCACTGCAAAGATACATCAGCGCCAGCATCAACAAATCCTTCAGCAGATGGATCAATATCAAATACTGTTGCAGGCAGATTTTCTTTTTTGTTGTTATTTTTCTTACAGTAAAACTAGTGGAATTCATTAAATGTTCTGTAACTGACTGCAGTCAAGATGAGCCAAGCTGTTCACCGTCTACAAAACAAGACACACCTGAGAGAAACATATTTACTTTTGACATTTCATACACTAAATTTTTTTGTTTCATCAAGAATGTAGTTAGCATTTTTTTTTAACCCTATCCAAGTAGTAGGTCAACATTTGTACTGGATATTGGACAGATACTGATTGAAAAAACTAAACTGGGCATCATGGGAGCGGGTCTACAGTATCAGTGGGGGTTTTCTATTCAATTACATTATATGTTTACTGCACCACACTTTGTAAGCTGTGTACTGGTTTCCTTAAGGAGTGGCAGCGTTAACTGACAACAAAGTGTGGAGGTGCTTCACAGTTCATATTCTGACAAGTTCTATTTGTTTGCTTGCAGTACTTTGCGTCTTTGATTTAAGGCAAATGAAAAGCTCTCGCTTTCTATATCGCTCTCTGGATATTACATTTAGCACTTGCTGTGAAGCTTTTACTACATGTACGGTAAGGTAACAAGCTTTTGTCAGCTGGACTTCTTTTCGCACAGTGAAACTGAAAGAGAGAAGTAAAACGTGTGCCTGCAAATGACATTAAAGTTGAGCTGAAAGGAAACAAGTACAAATAAATTAGGCAAATTAGAAATACATTTTATTCCTATTCATAGTTAACTTTTTTTATATTATTTTACTAAAATGCAAATGTAATAAATGTAGATATTGATATATATCTGATATATGTGATACATTTTGTTTTACAAAATTAGTAAAAGCTAAGAAAAGAAAGTTACACTTTATGATTAGACATATGAAGCAGAAACTTTACATTTAATGGCATAAAGTACCGCTTATTTTTTTTTAACACTGGTATTGGATCAATGCAATATCAACAGATACCCAAAAGCAAGGTATCCTTATGGGAACAGAAAGAGTTGGATTAGTTGAATCCCCTCCATCCACCCCAATGTCCTTCCTGCAAAGATTTTGAGGCTCTACTCTACCTCCTTTGCTAGTGTGATAGCTGCCATGGTGACTGCAGAGTTCTGTAAAATTAAATATGTGAAATGTATGGGTTGTAACAAGCTGTTTGTGTTTTTTATCATTAAAAAACAAACAAAAAACCTAGTCAATTAAACCAGGCAATAATTTACTGAAAATGCCCCACTGTACACTCTCCGAAAGCAGATGGTCATTCTCAGACTTCGACTAGCATCACTAACAGGTTTCCACTGTTAGTGTCCACGTGAAATGCAGCTGAAGTCCTCAGTATGTTTAAAACATGTGTCTCATTTAGATAGACAGGTACCCAGCTGGCTGTTCTACTCACAAACAAGATTTTTTTTACTTTAAGCATTTTCTAAGAAGATTTAATTATTGATCCAAACCAGCAGAAGTATTTGTGACTAACCACATTAGAAATGTACTGGCACAGGCGGTCTCTACTGCTACCTCATACACTCGCAATGACCCCTCCTGTTCCACTACTTTGTTGTAAGGATTCTGTTGCTGTTTAATAGTATTTCTTTGAAGTTTGCTGCATTTTGTATCTTATTACAAGAACAATAACATCAATCATGTTGGATTCAAAGATGCAATTTCCCCACAGACGCAAACCATTGCTTTCTATCCCAAATACACAAATGCTTTTATGTGTACACCCTATATCTACTGTAAATAGAGGTTTTCATGCAGCTGCACAGACTGAACAATGTTTTCCCTAATCAATAACATCTTATTAACTGGATATCCAGAGAAAACATGAGCCAGGATTTAAGCAAGTAACGCCAAGTTATCGTCTCATACTCCCAAAATAAATTATTTACACACATGGATCGCATGTGTCTGTACATCAGACACCCCTGTCTGATGTAGCTCAGGAGGTAGAGGAGGTCATCCACTAATTGGAAGGTTGGTGGATTGATCCCTGGCTGCTACAGTGCATGCCAAAGTGTCCTTGGGAAAGATACTGAACCCCAAATTTCAAATTTACTCTCCAATGCAGCTGTCGGAGTATGAATGTGGGTGAATGATAGATAGAAAGCTTAGAGAGAAGTGCTTGTATGAATATGGGTGAATGATTCATGTTGTGTGAAGTGCTTTGAGTGCTCAACATAGAGTAGAAAAGCACTATATAAGAACCAGTCCAACAGAGAGGTTTGTCAGCTGAACTTCATTTTGAAATACACAAATATGCACAAACCTAATTATACACGGTCAGCCAAGAGCGTTCAATGGCACTCCAAGTTCATCTGTTTTTCATAGGAAGGCAAAAACATTATTGTCTACTCTGAATCGGAAAATAAAATTATTTTTGGTGGATATCAGCCCACGCTCACATTTCGCTAATTGCCCATGAAGTAATTTCCATAAATAATTGCTCCTGCTTATTACAGTGGCCCCATCTGCCACACAGGAGTAATCAAACGAACACAGCGACTTTGAATAATGGCATTTGCAGGCCTGTACTGAAATACTCCAACGCAAAGCAAATGAAGTTCAATTCTGCAGCTCATTACACACCAGTCATCTCAACGGTTAACACATTCATTCAGCTTGGCCTCATATTAAACATCAATGCAGAGAATGTCATTTTAAGACATTTTTGCAACATTTTATGGAGAGTAATATTAGTGCAGACTGAAATATTGAATAAACTATTTGATGAATGACCATGAAATGTAGTTTTGATATTCATAATCATCAGAAAATTATTTCTGCTGAGATTTCCCCCTGTTTTATTTGCATCAAAATTTTCTCTTTATGTTGTTAAATATTGGACGAAGGGTGAGTGTGACCAAACGTTTTGACTGGCACTGTAATGATGCAACGTCCTGCACATGTACAATGCAAGTGTACTACAACATTTTTTTTTTCTCCGTTGCTGAGATGCTGAATATATTCATACCTCCCCGCTACTTATTCCAAAACCTCTATCAAGAATAACTTGTTCTGGACAGTCTCAAAGATTATATTCAGCAGAGTCAATTAAGCAATTATATGCTCCATTTGACTGCTGACCATAATGTCCCCTACTGTTTTCTGCTTCAGTACTCACTGTGTCTCTCTAATCTTCATAGAGTGTTTGATTTAATATTGGGGTACTGGCAAGGGACCGCCTGAAAGCTATAAAATTTTAAGTAAAGATAATGACTTATTTGAACTTCTTCTGATGGAACAAAACGTGAAAATGACTGAAGATTAAGAAAATCTTTAATGTCACTGAAAATATGATTACAATTAAACCGTGATAAGGTTTTAATTTGGTTTTCTATTTACAACAGGACTTGATTTTACCTTGAAATGAGCACGGAATAAATCATGATGGCAAAATGTAAATTCACATAGAAGTGGTGTAGTGGTGAGTTCATGGGTGTCAACTGATTGGGTTCATTAGCAAAACGCTTGACTTTTTAGCTTTTAATTGTGACTGCAAATGTTGCATGCACGCTACCACTTGTGTTGAGCTTCTGAAATAAGGCAATTGATTCCTTTTAGCTATTAAGCTGCATTTCTTTTCAGTGTAGACTACATAATACATACATACACACTGTTTGGATTCCCACATATTTGAGTACAGGTATTAAGTAATGCTTGGCAATTAATGAATTCATGAGTTACCCCTTGGTAATACAGAGTCTTAATTCTTCATAGCATAGATTCAACAAGGTGCTGGAAACATTACTTAGGGATTTGAGTCCATATTGACATGATAGCACCACACAGTTGCTGCAGATCTGTCAAATGCACATCCAACGTGCAAATCTTCTATTCCATCACATCCCAAAGGTGCCCTTCTGGATTATGATCTGGTGATCGTGGAGGCCACCAGAGTACAGTGAACTCGTGAACTTGTCGTGTTCAAGAAAACAGTGGGCATTGCGAGATAACACATTGTGCTGCTGGAAACAGTCATCAGAAGATGGTACACTACAGTCATAAAGGGATGGACATGGTCAGCAACAATATCTCTGACAATTAAACCACCACTGAGACGCTCAACCATTGATACAAGGCAACATCCATGCTTTTGTGTTGTTATTACAAATTCTGACCCTAACATTTGAATCTTAGTTTGAATCGTAGTTTCAGTTCTGTCCTTAGCTGACAGGAGTTACGCTCGGTGTGGCCATCTTCTGCTCATCTACCTCTAACTTGAAATGCTGTGCATCTGGAGATATGTTTTCACATACGTGGGTTGTAGTGAGTGGTTATTTGAGTTACTGTTGCTTTCCTTGCAACTCAAAGCAGTCTGGGCATTCTCCTCTGATGTCTGCCATCAACAAGGCACTTTCACCGAGAAAACTGCTGCTCACTGGATATTTTCTCTTTTTTGGATCATTCTCTGTAAACCCTAGAAATGGTTGTGTGGAAAAATCCCAGTTGATCAGCAGTTCCTGAAATACTCAGACCAGCCCATCTTATACCAACAACTGGTTTAGGTAACGTCAGTAACAGGTGTACCTAATGAAATGGCTGCTGAGTATATGTTATATAGCAAAATAACAAAACAGACCAATGTTTATGAATATATGTGTTCTCAATCTGGCTGTCTTGGTGTTTGTGGCATCATCTAGTTTGTAGTCCTGGAAATGTGACTCACCACAAACATTAAAATATGCATAATTTTGTTGCTGACAGGGTCTCTCGAGTCTCATGACACGACATTGTTATTTGCCTAATGGAGTCTAAGACAAATGATGTGAGGTTTTCATTTTTGATGAGATGTTGCTTTAGGCGGCGATATATTTAATTATATCTTGATAAAGAAAGCGTTGGATTGCCATTTTTAGATTAGCTTGAAGTGTGTGCATACATAGACGACTGGCACAAATGTGTCACTTTCAACCTATAAAACATGTTCTCAGTCTATTTTAAATGTAGCTGAAGTTTGTTTTTTGTTTTTTTTGCTAAAACTCTATTTTAGCTTTTTGCCTTACTTCAGACTAAAGAATAAAGATAACTAATAAAATGTGTGTTGTGACCACAGACAGACTCACAAGCAAGTGGGCGTGGACTGATTCTCAAAGTCAGCCCTGCGTGAACACAGGTATTAGACCTTCAGTCAACTGAAAGACGAAGAAGTATTTTGTTAAGTTTAAAGTTAATGTTCTTGATGACATTGTTTTCTTCTGGGCTGTTGCAGATTGATGGCAGATTTAACCCTGAGATATCAATCACATCGGACGCTGTGGTGACGGCTGGGAGAGCATTACCTAAGAAGAAAAAGTAAGGTGAAGACAAGACTCCTTTATCACAATAACAATAGAGACCTTACGTAAAACTTTTTTTTTTTTTAAAGAGCAATGAAAAATTGAGTCTGACCCTTGATGCAATCATCCCAGAGTGTGGCTATGCACACCACAGGGCTCAGCGTTTAACCCCCCACCCCAAGGTCTTATTAAGGATGAAATGACGATTAATTGTTCCATGAAAACATTACAGAATCCAGAGCAGGTACACTGGGCTTCCTGCTCTTCTCTATCAATGTGACAGCTTGAAAGTGCTTTGTGAGTGATAGGGAAGCGGCAGGCAATCCTCAGTGATACATTGCACCCCCTCTGTGGTGAATATGAGCTGGCATCATCAGGATAAATGCACAGTATCTTTCATAGCCTACAGTATAGTCCTGCTAAAAATATTCTATAATAATAATTTGGCTGACAGCTGGTGCTGACATCAATGTGTTCTCTGATTATTTTTTTACTTTTGTCACCCCCCCTCCCCCTTCATCCCCCTTCCTCCTCCTTTCTGCCAAATGAACCAAAAAATCCTGATTCTACAATGCAATTCTACAAGGCAACACATGTTTTACAGGCTTTCAGTTCTTTATCAATCAATTGGGAGCCCAATTGTTGCAATACAACATCAACCAATGCCACGAGCAAAAATCATGGCTTTTTTGCCAGTATGATGGCAGTCAAAATGGACAATACTTCTGTCTTGGATTAATGACTGTAAACAGTAACTTACCTAACAGTCCACTGGGTCAGATACAGAAGAAAAGTTCAAAAGGATAGTATGAGAAACTATCTCATTTACCACTGATTTGCTCTTTCCTGCTATTCACCAGGTGCATGTCAACCACTTTTGCAGAATCCATATTTTTCTTACATTTTTCAAATTCCTTTCCCTTTTCGTTAAATCTTAAAGCCCGTACGCACGTCTCATTTGGTCCAGACTTTAAAACATAGAAGTCAGTTCAAAATGATGGTTCTCAAATTATCTCCAGACTGTTTTCCAGACCTAACAGTCAAACTTTGGTCAAATGAAAAGAGGCAGTGCAGGTCAAGAAGTAAAACGAATCACATTTTAGTTTACTTCTAGTGTAAAAATGTTTTCTTGGGTGGTTTGAACCTTTCAACCAACAGGAAGACCGAGCCGGATACCATCAGAACCATGAAGAAAAATCAGGTGCAGTCACACATTTTTAAAGGTCTGAAATGTGGTTCAACAGTGTGATTAAAAGTACACTCATACTGTACAAGTGCTGTGACCTAGGTATTTTCTGGAGAGGAGATAGAAAGGATATGATGGGATGGGAGAGCAGCTGAGTATTGTGTTTGAAGTTGGTGCTGTTGGGAGCAGTGTCATAGTATTACTACTGTAACAGTTTTAATCCGTTCATTTTTCTATGTTTATTCAAACAATTAATGAAAATGCACCAGTTTCAAATACATACCATCTGCATACAAACAGATGTGAAGCGTGCAGAGATATTGGTGACAACAGGACACTGGTATGTCATGCACAGTAAAGTTCTTTAGTGCACTTACATAAGGCAGTGTGAGACAAAATCTGGCTGCATCAAATCTATACAGTATAACAAAAACATGGAACTTGGTTCTATACTTAAAATGTTCTCATGTAATCTCACTCATGTCACAGAGGAAATCCCTTCCATCTTCTTTGGTCCTTGCTTTTTAGAATAGTTTTTTTATGATAGCGCATTTATTTGCTTGTTAGTTGTAAATGTATTATTTTCTTATGTAATTAATTATTCATTCTATACACACCATCCAAAAAGAGAGTCCAGTGTCATTGAATTACTTGTTGTCCAATGAACCCAAAAGGTTCTGTTTCCTGTCATATAAAATGAGGAAAGGCAGAACTACACTATTTTGCCCACATTTCTTTTCTTTTCAAGAATGGCTTTAATATTCCTGGCCTTGGGTTGACTTTTTTTTTCTATTTTTATCTGTTTTTTTTTTTAATTCAAAATCAACTTTGGATTATTATTTTTTTTGTTTGATGCGGCATAAAGAAACGCAAAAGGTCAAAACTGCAATTACAGCACTAGCTGGCAATTTGTAATCAGGAGAGCTTTTTTGAGAGTCTCTAGGTCACAAAAAGATTTGCCATGGCCGTACATGCCGGAGAAGTCAAATCAAAAACACTGAGCTACTGTATACACAGGTAATTTGTAATCAGGTGCTCATTAAAAAGCTCTCATTTCCAAAGGATATGTGACTTCTGTGAACAAATTAAGCTGAGGGACAGAGACTTTGCCAGCACCAAAGAATTATCATCAAGAGCTGAAATGGATGCTGCCACTTTATTTTTTTCCTCCATCTTTTTTGATAGTCTTCCTTTATTACTCTTTTTCTTCTTTCTTCTATTTATATCTCCATTTATCTCCCATAATATTCTGTGTTGTGGTTGTTTCTTTTAATTGGTGTTATGTCCTATTAAATAGTAAATAGATATTATGGATGAAACTAATAGATATTTCAGTAAGATTTTTCAAGCACTCAATGATTATTTGTAAACAAAACTTGAAGAGCATAAAATGCAGTTCTACAGTTTTTCTTTGGACATTAGCTGCTTTTTCACACACTTTCTGTTCAGTCCTTGTACCTGATCGTTTTCAAGGGAATGTTTTTTGAGTTTTTTGGGGTTTTTTTTGCTTGTTTGATAGGCCCCTCACCTATGGATTATTTCAAGTTTGCACATAAAAAGCACCTAACTGAAGGGGTGAACTATTTTGACAAGCATGAAATTGTATTTTTCTGCCAACAAGGTAATTCCCAAAGAGCTATTAGCTGAAAACTTGGCAAATCTTGGCATAGTGTGCAGTGAATCCTTAAAAAAATTGAGTAACCTAGATAAGTAGAAGATAAAGGAAGAAGTGTCAGGCTAAAAATATTATTTACAGCATATGAACAGTATCTGAAAGTCAGGTCCTATGAAAAAGACCTGACACGGGGCCTTCAGGTGATCCATCTACTGCTCGCCAAAGCCTCAGCAGAAATGGTCTCACTGGACGCGTGGCTGGAAGAAAAAGGGAGAATAGGCTGAGGTGTGCCAAGTTACACGGGAACTGGATCCAAATTAAATTTTTTTTTGGAAAAGGATCAAAAGCAGATTTTGATCCACCATGCAGTACCAGCTGGAAAGTGTCTGATTGGCATCAACTTCATTTTTCAACACGATAATGATCCTAAGCACACTGCCAAAGCAGTGAAAGCATACCTGGGTACTGGTTGTACTGGTTGCAACCAGCAGAAAGTTTTCAGGTGTAATCAGCAATGTAAACCGTGATAAGATTTGAATATGGAATACTCATATGGTTAGTACATCTGCTCCTTTGCTGGTGAGTCCTTCAGACTTTGGAACGTGATTTCCAAACACAGATCACTAAACACGTTGAATATGTCATCAGTTCACTTAATGGAAATGGAATAAATGTTCAGTTCATAAGCATAGAAGCAATTTAAGTTATTCAGTGAGGGAAAAGTCAAAATCCCTGGGTTTGATTTATAGGAGAAAATATTTAATGGTTTTCTCAGTCCTCTATGATAGAAAAGTAGTGGTCTGTGGTTTTATTTAAGAATCTTATGGCATTTTAAATTTTAAACAGTGACTGGCTCATTCAACAAAACAACTGAAAGATTAAGCAACAAACAAAAAATAATCATTTTCTTGTTTTACAGCTGTGACTTTGGTTCTGATTAATGTGTTGCTGTCAGATTTTCAAATATTGTACACTGGCAAAATTTCCAAATTTCAGCTTGTCAGTTTTGATGAAGTTCACTCTTCTGTTTTTGCCAATAAGAACAACTTGTCTGCTTTTCTAAGTAACTGCTCTTTCATCTGGTCTAGGACAGAAGTGCAGGAGCTGCACTTGAGCAGCAAATGATCGGGAAGCAGCAGATGAGCTGCCAGCTTCTATTAGCAGCCCACGTCACCAGGTATTTACAGTGTCACTCAGAATTTAGAGCATGCACGGTCAGCAGGAACATCTCAACGGGAGACAGCTTGCTGGATTTTAAAAATGCTCTCCTTCCAATTAAGAGGCATATTAAGATTGTGTGATTGAGTGCTCTATGACTAATGCCCTGACATTAGTTTGAGCCAGTGTGCAGGAGTTAGTCATCATTTTGATTGAACATCCCAGGAACTTCCTCCTTTCTTTATATTGGCATGAAATACAATCACATTAATGTAATTTTTCAAGCTCAAAGTAATTTTTTTTAAATGATTCTAATACTAATTTAGTCTATCTATATATGTATATATGTATTTGTCACTGTCTTTGTGGGTGTATATATCAGAACACATATGGGCACAGATTTATATAATTATGTATGTATGAGTGGGTAGTAGGGTATGTGTGTGTGGCTGGACCTGAGTCTGGGCATTCTTGTGCCTTGCCTCCCTGCCGCTTCCTGGTGGCCGCTCCTGTGTCCCCCCGCCTCCTCCTTCCCCCCCCGGGTTGTGGGCGCCTTATAGCTCCTGAGCTGGACTGGATGTTCTGTTGCGGGTGTCGGCCTGCTCTCCTGGTGGTTGTGGGCCGGGGTGGCTTGGGCTTCTTCGGTGCGGGGGTGGACTCTGCGGTGTGTCGGGCAGTTCTTGGGCACCTGGGGCCCTGAGGCCCTGACGCAGGCCTGCACGGGGGGCTGACCTCTGGCGGGGCTGGTTTCCTGTTGCCCCGGATTCCCGGGGGCCCTTGCTCCACGACTGGGGGGGGCTCCGTCTGGGACCGCCCGCTCACCTCTGCCGTGGTGGGCGTGCGGCTGGTGCTAGGATATGTGGCCACGGGTTTTCGTGGCTCTTGGGGGCTGTGGATTGCTCGGATTTCCTGGGTCCCTCGCCGCCTGCCTCTGGCCTCTGGGGGTGGAGCGATGGCTCTCTGCCCTCGTTGGTAAGTGCATTTCATGACACAGACAATCACCAACACAGCATAACAAAACTGCTGCTTTCTACACATCGTGCCTGATTCTTA
>VUQK01002926.1:1353-17678 GCA_015106715.1 Bujurquina vittata
TTTTTTTTTTTTTTTTTTTATAAAAAAATTAAAATTATAAATAAAATAATTTTTTTTTTTTATTTTTTTTTATTTATACACACATTTTATTTTTTTTTTTTATTTTTTTTTTTTTTTTTAAATAAATCGCTGACACAATGTGACTGTTAGTTGTTCCTATCAGCAGCAGACACTTATCAGCACTGATCAGCCGGCGAGATATCGGACTAGTAGCTAACAGTTAGCACTGTACTTGTTTAAAGGCTGCTCTGTGGAAGAAACTCCTTTAGAGCATTTACACAAACTCACCACGCCTGCTCATCCCGACGTCAGTTCCCGCGTACCTCTTCTCATACCATCGTAGTGTCAGCGATAAGCAATTTCCTCCTTACAGGGTTAAAGGCTTCTTTGGAAACATGCAGCTACTCTAACTACAACACTTATCTACGGAAAGTCTCGTGGTCCAAAACTGTGACGACCGCAGAAAGACCCCCACTGTGTTAACGCCAGCGAAGTAGATGCGGTCTTCTACCAAAGGAAAATCATCAAGACTGCGATACACTACTGTTTTTAGTTTGTTTTTTGGTTTTGTTTTAGTGGGGTTAATTTACTAAAACTTTAATTATATTTTACTTTTATCAAATGACCAGAAACAACAATTAAGCTGCTTTTATATGAGGAAAAGAAATAAAGTCCCTTTTCTTTATCTGTATGCAAACCAGTTGTATTCAGTTCGTTAGCCATCTCTCAAAGCCCCGTTTTAAGCCAGTCAGTAGACCATGTATAACAGGTGCCAGTGTGTAAATGGCCTCAGCCTACATGGATGCAATATTACCTGGTGAAATTTTACCATTACTCATGCTGCTAAGAAGATTCATGGTCCCCAAATGCTCCAGTTTACACGATAACTCGTGCAACCTGGTAGTTGGGCAGCTTGCAGGTGTAGAATATCAAAATTTTATATTTGCTGTGAAAACATGTTTTTATTTAGGATGCAGTTGGAGGTTCTCAATTAGCAGCAAGTGGAAGTTTATTGCCATATGAACACAAAATCATGTCACTGTGACAAAACATTTGATAAATGGGTTTCTCAGTATTGGTTACTGCAATGCAAGTTTGCAAAGGCAATCAGCAATAAAAGGGTGCATCCTCCATATCGAGCTTTACTTATGTTTAATGACTACTTAAATATAAACAATCTGATACCATTTCAAGCAAATGTAGTACAAAATGCAAAAAGCAGAACTGTTGTCCAACATGTTGCAACACTTGATATATCTTGTACAGTACTTTGTGGTGCCTTTTTCTCAGAATTTCCATCTTCCTGCTCCTTTAAACACATTTGCACTCATCTTCAAACCTCAGACACTCATGGGAAACACAACAGGTGCTGCTATGGGCAAAGTTTGTGGCTGGCTGACCACATCTTCCTGAGTTTGTGGTATTATTAGTGGATCCTGAAGCAGTTTCATTTTCACATGCTCATAAAGCTGCTGCTTTCTTCTCTTTGTAAGTCGCCATCATTTTCTTGATCTCTGCGATGGCCCTTCCCGGGTTGAGTCCCTGGGGAGTGGAGTCAGACAGTCAGACAGTGAGTAACTGAAAGTCACTTAACTCTGAGGAAGTGTCTGTTTCATGATATCTGAGTACCTTGGGACAAGTCTTGGTGCAGTTCATGATAGTGTGGCAGCGGTACAGTGAGAAGGGGTCCTGAAGTTTAGACAGACGTTCCTCGGTGAATTCGTCACGGGAGTCAATCATCCACCGGTACGCCTGTGGGTTAATAACACAGAATTCAGTATCAGTGACATCTGGAATCTCCACCAGCAGATTAAAAGAAAAATCTGTTTGACTAACACTGTAATATAACCCTCAAATGTCAATACTGAACTCGAGTAAAGCTGAGGTCAGGTTAAACTGAAGTGTCATGAAAACTATAATGAATGGATTTTTCTTTAATCTGTTGTCCACCGTGTGATTTTCTAAAAACATTTTTACCCACCTGCATCAGGACAGCAGGCCCCAGATATTTGTCTCCATTCCACCAGTAGCTGGGGCAGCTGGTGCTGCAGCAGGCACAGAGGATGCACTCATACAGGCCATCCTGTTAAGTTAGACAGTTAGATACCAGCTTATTGTGCCCGTTTACTAAAAACAGCAGACATTTCAATGCAAGGGCAATATTAGCTGCTAAACCACTGCTATCAAATGAATCACTTAATGTTTAATGATCCTATTAGTCATGTGTGAATTCTGTAGAGGTTAAAAAAAGGAGTTTGTTGTTTACCAGCTTCTGTCTGTCCTCCACTGACTGTAAATACTGCTCCTTCCCCTCCTGAGATTCATCTTTCTTTTTCAGGTAGGGTTCGATGGATTTGTACTGTGCATAGAAGTTGCTCATATCCTGGTGGTAATGAGGACAGACGTGATGAATGGACCAAAATATACTCCCTTCTATGTAATTTTTTTTTTCTTAAAACATAGAAACGTTTTCTCCACTTGCAGTACTTACAGGCACAAGATCTTTCACGACATACATGTGTGGAAGCGGGTAGATTTTGGTGGGTTTACTAGTGTTGGTGTCGATTTTGTTGAGGCACGCCAGTGTGTTTCCTCCATTTATATTCATGGCACAAGAACCACAGATACCTAAAGATATTTAAAGACACTAATTCAGTGAAATTTGCCAAAAAGGTTCCCTCTTTTGGTTTTAAAGGAGCAGAATTATGTATAAGTAGAATCCAAGAGGACTTTCTCACCCTCACGGCATGAACGTCTGAATGTGAGTGTGGGGTCCATTTCATTCTTGATCTTTATGAGGGCATCCAGAACCATTGGACCACAGCTGAATTAACAGAGCCATGTCAGTAGAAAAGAAAATGACAACAAATGTGATGTAAAAACAATCTTCTGTTCAATTTCCTAGTCATGACTTACGTGTTGAGATCGATTTTGTATGTCTGCATTCGTGGTTTGTCTCCGGGTTTGTCGGGATCCCAGCGGTAAACCTGGAACTTTTTGATCATGGGTTCAGGAGCTGGAGCAGTTGCAGTCTGAGCATACCGTACCATCTGTATAGCAGATAATCAACAAACAATGCAGAGTAAAGAACCAAAGATGAGTTAGGGACCACACTCCTCAGCTTGCCAGGGAAGGTCTATGCCAGGGTGCTGGAACGGAGAGTATGTCCATTAGTCGAACCGCGGATTCAGGAGGAACAATGCGTTTTTCATCTTGGTTGCAGAATGCTGGATGAGCCCTTTATCCTCCTGAGTCTGACTCGATTCTGGTGTCTGCTGGACTCCACCAGGGCTGCCCTTTTTTGCCAATTCTAGGTGTAGCAAAAAATAGCAGAAGGCTTCTGCCTTGGTGGCCTCAGAATCTCATTTCTGCTTTTTGTGGATGATGCGGTCCTGTTGGCTTCATCAGGTGGTGGCCACCAGCTCACATTGGAGAAGTTCACTGACGAGTGTGACGCGGTAATTATGAGAATTAGCACCTCTAAGTCTCTGAGGCCATGGCCCTCAGCCAGAAAAGGGTGAAGTGCCCACTCTGGCTCAGGGACGTGTTGCTACCCCATGTGTAGGAGTTTATCTCGGGGTCTTGTTCACGAGTCAGGGGAGAGGGAGACTGACAGGCGGACTGGGGCTGCAGCTGCAGTCATCCGGACGCTGCACTGGTTCGTTGTGGTAAAGAGGGATCTGAGTGTAAATGCAAAGCTTTTGATTTACATTGATCTACATTCCTACTCTCACCTATGGTCGTGAGCTTTGGTAGTGACATAAAACAAGAACGAGATAGCAAATACATGAGGCAGAAATGAGTTTCCCCCAAAGGGTGGCTGGCCTCTCTCTTGGAGACAGGTTGAGTGCAGTCATTTGAGGGGGGCTCATTATAGAGCTGCTACTCCTCCACATCGAAAAGAGCCAGTTGACGGGGGACTACGACGCCTCCAGGGTGCCTCCTGGGTGAGGTGTTCCAGGCATGTCCTACCAGTAGGAGGCCCTGGAGTAGACCCAGTACACACTGGAGAGACTATAGCTCATGGCTGGTCTGGGAATGCCTCAAAGGTCCCCCGGTTAAGCTTGAAGTGGCTGGGGAGAGAGAGGTCTGGGTTTCTCTGCTTAGGCTGCTGCCCCCATGACCCAGCTCCAGACAAGTGGATGGATGGATGGAAGGAAGATGACTTACAAATAAACATGGTATTTTGGGAAATTTCAGTTTCTGAAGGTATTTTTATATTAAGAACAGTACAACAAAGTCTGATTAAAAACACGAGTTATGTACAAAAGGGACACCTCCTAATGTGACATTGCTGCTGGTTATGTCATCTGAAATTTATCTCAAAATATTCTGAAACTACTATCATTAATAATACATTAACTCAGAGCAAACAATAATTACACTTAACATGTACAAATCTCATATTATTAGCAATTATTATGACAGACAGCACAATCAAGATACCTTAAGATCAACTAAAAGTCTTTATTGTGTTGTATATTTAGACAGTCACTTACTGCAGGCTCCCTTTGTTTAAGAAAGCATGGAGTCCCCCCTAGTGGAGGCTTGGATGAACTGACTTGAAAGTGTTACATCACCTTGCAGGCTTTGGTTATCTAACTGACTCTTTCAGAACAATGAAAAATTGATTTAATGTAACAGTACCGGATATATTTATGTGAAATTATTAAGTCTACAACTTATATATGTACCCTTCCACTTGATATAGAGGTCTTTAGGAGCAGAATAAAAGTTGTCCAACAGTCTTTCCTTTACACCTGACACTGCATAATTATTTTACTATGTATTACTATTTGTCACATTTACAGACATAGCTTGAACGCTTGCTGAGTTGTTTCAAATCGTTTTGTGATAATATTCTGCAGCCTAGCACAAAATAAACAGTAAAACAACAAAACAACCCATTACTAACATTTACGTTTCTCAGTGAAGCTTGCGAGGTTCCAATATTGAATTAAGTCGCTTTTTTTACTTACCACCATCAAACCAGAATTTCTATATAACAAAACATTTCGACTCAGACACGCCACCGACATCTCTGCGGCTGGATGTTTCTGACAGTCGCTGCACCGCCCCCCACACGACTACCGTCTGCGCTCCTGTTGTGAGCCCAAACCACGCCTGCAATGTCTGTGCTGGTGCCTTCACGTGCTCTCCGAAATATTTAAAGTCGCGCGTGTTATTATGCCGCAGCTGGAGAGGGTGCAGGACTACATAAAGCATCAAGCATGAAAGCGTTAATGATCATATTTGCGCATAGAAACTCTGCTTAATCACATAACGGAGTCATTTAATCCATTGGTCATCCATATTTTTGCGACAGCACCCGAAAGCAGCAAATGCATGAGTCTTTCGCAACTCCCCTTGCTGGAAGGGAGGGTTACACGTTGTTTGTCTTAGGTAATGATTGTAATCATTTCTTTTTGTCTCCACACGCTAATTGCATAAAATAAAATGAGTTATTTTTTTCCCTTTAGTTGTATGTGTGTTGAATTTATCTTTTAGTGTTGTTAGTCTGCTGGTGTCTGGGACCACAATGGAAATAAGTGTTCTCACTTTGTGTTATCCTGGTTTCTTATGCCGAGTTTTTATGTCTGTGTGTGCTCTGCAGTGATTAACCGATTAAATTCAACTTAAAACTTAAAATACACTTGATTTTTCACTTTCAGCCACTCTGTAACACTTTAGGTTCTTTTATGTGGTTTACTTTCTTATAATTTTCCTATTTATATGTATATTTTTGGGTCGTCTCAACAAAGCATACAAATATTGTTGCCCTTTGCACTTTATAATGAGTGTTGCACGTTTTGTCCTTGGCCCACACACATAAACCCAAACAATGCTTGAGGAGCAACGAGCGTATTACAGCTCCCAAGACAGCAGAGTCACTGCAGTGTGCAGGTTACACTTTCATGAAGTAGCTCAAGCAACATCAAGCCTGTCCTCAGACAAACGTGGGGCAAGATGACAGTATCTTCCAACAACCCCAAATCTGAAAATGTTGGGATGCTGAGTAAAATTTTATTTGCGGCAAAACATAGAAAACATATTTTTTAAACTGAGAAAATGTACAATTTTAAGAAAAATATTAGCTCATTTTAAATTTGATGGCAGCAACACATCTCAAAAACACTGGGACAAGGCCATGTTTACCAATGTGTGGTGTCTTTTAACAACAGTCCATAAAGGTCTGGGAACTGAGGAGACTAGCCGGACAGTCCTGGGTCTTCTTTGTCGTATATTTTATTTCATGATGCTCCAGATGTTTTCAGTTGGTGAAAGGTCTGAACTGTGGACAGGCCAGTTCAGCACCTGGACTCTTCTGCTATGAAGCCATGCTGCTGGGATAGCTGCAGTTTCCAGGCTAGCATTGTCCTGCTGAAATATGAATGGCTTTCCCTGAAAAAGACGATGTGTAGATGGCAGCACTGATGAACCCTTTCCAGATGTGCAAGCTGCCAGTGCTTTAGGCACGATGCACCCCCGGACCATCAGAGATGCATGCATTGGAACTGAGTGCTGATAACAAGCCAAATGGTACCTCTCTTCTTTAATCTGAAGGACACTGTGTGTCCATGTTTTACAAAAATCTGTTTAAAATTTTGGTTTGTCTGACCAGAGTTTTGCCATTTTAAATGAGCTTTAGTCCAGAGAAGACAGCAGTGTTTCTAGATATGTGGCCCATACAGTATGGCTTCTTCTTTGGAAGATATAGATTTAACCTGCATTGTTAAAGCTGTGTTCACAGACAGAAATTTCTGGAAGTGTTCCTGAGCCCATGCAGTGATTTCTATGACTCATTGCATGAATCATGTCTGTTTTTAATGCAGTACAGCCCATGGGTCTGAAGATCAGGGCCATACAGTATTGATTTTCAGCCTTGTGCCTTGCACAGAGATTCCTCCAGATTCTCTGAATCATTTGATGATATTATGTCATGAGACGATGAGATATTTAAAGTCTTCATAATTTTACACTGATGAACATTATTCTGAAATTGTTCCACAATTTGCAGATGCAGTATTTTGCAGATTGATGAACCTCTACCCATCTTTACTTCTGAGAAATTCTGCCCTAAAAAGTATGCACATGCAGCACACTGGGACTATGAAAAAATACAAATAAAACTCAGGATAATTATAGAGGCATTTACCAATATTAGAACTGAAATTATGCAGGTATGGCTAAACCTGAAGAACTTGACCAAGATGAAACAGATGGAGACTAAGATCCAACAGAGCTGAAAGACAGCAGAAAAGGACAGCTTGGGGAAAAGATAAAAAGAGGAACTACAGAAACAGTGCAGAGACATGGAGGAGAAGTGACTCACCAAGAAATGGTTCAATAAGATAAGTAAAATGTTGCACTCAAAGTTACAAAGAGCATGCCAAGATGCGAGAGACAGAAGAGGACGCAAAGGAGATCTAAAGGAGGCAGTCGAAGAACAGCGGAGAAAGGAGAATAAAGGAAACGTGAAAGAAAGGAGAAGAAGCGAGCAAGAATTCTGCCTCTTGTCCATCCATCAATTTGGCTTTTCGTGCTGGTTTCAGCCAAAGGTAAATGTGAATGCAATTGGTTGTGATTTTATGTACCACCTCTAGAGGGCAAAATAACAAGAAAAAAAAAAAACTTGGTAGACTGGTCGAGTTCAGGCAACAGTGTTCCCTTTGAGTGGACGCTGGTAGTCATCATGTGTTGTTAAAGCACTTCTGTGAAGGCTATGATGATCACACCATAGGCTTTTCTGCAGGACTCACTGAGGTGTTTGATCAGTACTCAGGGACTCAGTGATTGGACCGCTTTCTCTGAGATTTGTGGTTCTGTAAGTGTCTCTGGAGCCTGCGCTCTGGGCTTCAGGGCACTCATACTATTTTACCTTTATTGAAGTTTTTATTGTGGTGATGAAAGGCTCTACTTTGGCTACTTTTTGACCTTTTGCTGTTATATCTTAAAAACTGAATATACCAAAAAATAAATTTAAAAAATGTGTATATTAAGAAAGAGTGTGAGGAAAGTCTATATTGAGTAATAATTACAGAAACAAGGGTGTTTAAAGGTATTTCGCTTCTTTAGTTTGCTTTAAAGTATATTTAAGAATATTTTATACTAGTAATGATACAGTTACAGGGTGTAATATAAAAAGAGTCATTCATAGTGTCATGTAATCACTTTATCTTTCATTTAGCCTCAATTGTAAGCTGTGTTTAGTCTCTTTTAGCTGACTTACTGCTTCTATTGTTTGGATGTCTTTTTTAGCTGCAGGAGGATATTATTTTTAGGGGAAATTTAAAAAATAAACTAATCCAACACCACCACCAGCACAGGTTTTCCAACTGACTGGGGAAACATGGTGATGCACTGAGCAGTGGCATGCGCTTTCTTCAGGTGTTACTGTACACTACATCAGAGGTTACAAACTGCAGGTGGGCTCCCAATAAATATCACACAAACAGGGAACTGTTTGCTGTTCCTTTAATTATTTAATAAGGAGATAATATGTTGTGTTTACAGGTTATTCCACTGCCCCCAAGTGGCAAAACAACAGAACCAATTATTTATTTATCCAGAGAGAGACTGACTATACACACTTGTTTACAGCAATCGCAGAAAGGTATTAATAGAACACAACAAGAGACACTTGACAAGGAACCGTTTTGTTAAAAACCGACACACAAATTACCCCCAAACCAGAGGAACTCCATGGGCATTTTTTGCTTGCCAAATTATAAAATGATTTTCTCTCTATGTCCACTGTAAGCTGCCAGAGATCATACTTTCTGCTTCTGTTCACAAGTTTCTAAATAAATAAGACGAAATACAAAGAACTGCATCCCTAAATAGTTTAAGTATGCTATCCCCCTGCTAATGAAAAGTAGGCCAAAATCCAGAAATTTGATCACAGAACAGATCTACCGGAAAGCTGCTGAATACAGTCAAACTGTCATTGAGTCCGTGAGGTGAGAGAGGAAATGACTTCCTGCTTTCCTTAACCCTTAGAATAACTGCTGTTATCTTCCAGTATCTCTCTCAGTAGCAATTTCAGCAGAAATTTCAGAGGGCAGCAGTGACTGGAGCTGCCATAGTGGCAGCAGCCAGTGTGATAATTGTGCTGTGTTCCTGGCACGACTGCAGGAGCAGTGTTTGGGCAGAGATTCAGAGCCTTCCTCTCAGTCTGGGACTAACTCACAGCCATGCTAAATCTTTGTCAGTCCTATCAGGCTCTGTCACACTTTCACCACAGGAGCACTGTAGGGGTTTGTGGGAGGCAGCGGTCTTCAATAATTAATACACTGTACAGTTTGCTAGAAAAAGTATTTGCTTTTTTTTCCTAGTGTAAGTTGTTTGATTGACCCTCGATGGCAGCACGGATGCCATATTTATGGCTGGGTGATGCAGTCAGAGGGCGGTCTGAACATACCGTCACTGGCTGGAAGACCTCCAGGTTAACTGTTAGCTGTGAAAGACCATATTAAGGTCAGAACACATCTTTTGATTAGAATCTCATCTGTAAGGCTTTGATTAACTTACAAATGGTCTCTGTGTCCAGTAGAGGCTGACTATTAGATTTGCATCATTTGGAGTACAATGCTTCTGTATTCTGTGCACAATGTAGCTTTGTGTTCATTCATATTTTTGGATTCATTCACATCTGCAGGTACTGAACCATTGCAAGACATGCTAACCATTCGGTGGATCATTTGAATGCCCATATCATTGGGTGCTTTTAGTATTTCAGTCGTTATCTGATCATTTCCAGGTGCTTTTCCTGCTTTCAAGTCTTTCACTGCCTTCTCAACTTCTGTGATGAGAAGTGGAGGATGTTCATCATCTGTTTACCTGTATGGCTGGGGAGTTATCTCTTTTATCATCAAACAGGTTGGTCACGTATTCGTACCATCTGATCTTGATTTCTCCTTCAAAGAGAAACTTGCCTTTTTTAGTCTTTATGCAGTGCTGCATTTATGTCTCCTTCCTTTTCCTGTGATCTCCTTCACCTTCTTGTGCAGATGTTTTAACCTGCTGGGTTTCCAACCTATGTTGGTCTTGCATTCACTTTGCATTCACTTTTCCACCATTCCTCTGTGACTTGCTTGCATTTCATCTATATTTCTTTGTTCAGCTGCCTGTACCGTTCCTCCATCTTAATCAAGGATATCACACGTCATCCATGACTATTTTGCATTGTGCTTCTTCTTGGGTAGCACTTATTTGGTTGTATTTAATATACTCCCCTTGAGTGCTTTCCATTGTAATGTGGTGTCATCACTTCCATCAGCCTACAGAGGCTCTTCATTCATGAGTTGCTCATACTTATTGCATACCACTATTTTTTACTTGTTCTTTTAGGTGGTATCTTTCAGTATGTTCTTATCAAGCTGATCCACTATCTTGTTCTTTTTTCACATTTCAGTTTCACCTTCATGTTCATGACCACAGGATTGTGATCGGAACCAAGATTTGCACCAGGATAGGACTTCACTTGTTTGATGCTGTTGTGATGTTGTTGATTCACCATGATGTAATCTGTAATTGTAATGCACTTCCCCCGGGCTCTTCCAGGTGTATCTTCTTTTAATGGCTGTTGAAAGAGGGTGTTGGCAGTTACTAGCTTGTTTGTCCAGCAGAAACTGATCAGCCTCTCAACACGGTTATTTCTTTCTCTGTCCCCCATAAATCAAATCAAAATCAATTTTATTTATACAGCGCCAATTCACAACAAACAGTCGCCTCGAGGCACTTTGTATTTTAGGTAAGGAGGATGTCAGGAGGATGGTAATCTCTCCTGACTTGTTGTGCTCCAGTGTTTGTTTGTTTGTTTTTGTTTTTGATGTTGTCACAGAACTAGTCAATCTCATCCTCCTCATGGTGAGACATCGGTCCATAAATCTGTACGATGTTGATATTAAATGGTGCTCCCTTCAGCTTCATCATGAAGATTCTGTCTGTGCTCTTTGCCTCCAGAGAAAATCATGTTAACATCTTCATCAGCTATTCTTCCTTCTACACTCCATCTCGTCTCTGCTGTGCTTAGTATGTCTACGTTCAGAGCTGAAATTTCACCTTTAAGGTTGTCATACTGTCCTGGTTTGGACAGTGTCCTTACATTCCAGGTAGCATCTTTGTTCTTGTTTTCACATGGTGGATTTCAGATGTGAACCTCTCTTCAGAAGATATTGAGCCTACCTCATCATTTCTAGCATCCTTATTCATGTTGTACCATTGACTGGGTGTACCTCATTTAGTTTAGCCCATCAGTTTCCAGGGTATGGCCACCGTCTTACTCCCAGAGCTCTAAGTGAGGAATTGGTGAGTTGTGGAGGACCAGTGCAATAGCCCTCAAATCTATGAAGCAGATGTGCAGCCAGTGCCATACAAAGGTGCTAACCCCCCCCACCCCCCCACCCCCCACACACACACACACTGCATCCACATAACAAGGCGCTGAAAATAGTTATTGTTATTATCAGGTTTGATTTGAATATTTTTCACCTTATGAATGAATTCTATGAAGTTCTATTTATGCTGAGCGTTCAAACATAAAACTCTGAGACTTTCAGGTAACTCTGACATGATTTGTGCTAAAATGAGCAGCTCGTCGTGGCTAGGCCTCTCAAAAGCAGCTGTATAAAAGGGGGAAGGTGCTCAGAGTGAGTAATTTATTTAACATGGTTTCATGTTGGTTTCATTCTAGTTTACTTTTCAGTCTATATTCATATTCACATGGGATGGCTGTTACAAAAAATGCCAAATGCTGCTCTTGAGTCTATATATAGATGTTCCAGCC
Source organism: Bujurquina vittata (assembly GCA_015106715.1). Lineage (NCBI taxonomy): Eukaryota > Metazoa > Chordata > Actinopteri > Cichliformes > Cichlidae > Bujurquina > Bujurquina vittata. The sequence continues at coordinate 13,142 of VUQK01002926.1, forward strand.
TTCTCACTATAGCTAAAATCAGATTACCCAGCTCATCACACATCTCCTGAATGTACAGAAAATAAAAACTAAATGAGGTGAAGATACATATCTGAGATATTCTGCAGCCCTGTCGTCTTTTCGCTCTCTCTTTCCCTCTAGTGTGTGTGTATGTGTGTGTTATACTGTAGGTGGCTAAAAGGTTACCTTATTTACGTGGAATATCTACATTATATGTATTTACTGTAAAACACACCAATACTAAATTGACTGGAATTTGAACTGGGTTACACAGGCAGCTTTGGAAGAAACAAGAAAAAGAAACTCTCTTTGCATGGGTATGGCTGTGCCTAAAACGGTTTGAATATTCTTTATTTTCTTATTTTTTTATTTTAATTGCTGGTTGAAGGCGTGACTTTTGAATACATAAAAGGCTCCTTTTTTGCTCCCGATTAAGCATTTATCTAACCTGTTAGACCTGGTTCAGTTGATTAACTGTGCTGGGTTATGTCTGGGATAACTATATGTGATTTTATGCACTTCATTTCTGGTTTAAACTGACTGTGGTACCACAGCACTGTAGAGTACAGATTATGTATTATGCCCTACCTATGTAATTAAAACATACCTTTAAAAATGTTATGTACATATCACAGATAATAGATCACAATGAATTCAAGACTGGAGTGCAATTCTGTTCTATTTTTTCCCTCTTTTTCCATTACCTTTCCGAAACTGGCTCTCCATTCAAGCAGGGACTGTGTCATTGTGACAGGTGGGGATGTGGCACCCATGGGGAGCAATGGAGTCACTGCCACAAGGTGTGTGAGTCGTCCAACACCAGCAGGTGAGGGGAGGCACTTTAATGTGCTCCATTAACAGTCAGTGAATTAGATAATGTGAATCAGCTCTTAAACATTGACTCTGAAGTTCTGTAGGGCAGACTGTGTTTTAGTGTTATATATGCAGCTGTTGTTGTTTTTTTGTTTTTTTTTCCTGGCTAATTAAGAAAATGTCAGTTTTAATGCTCATTCTCTTTGATGTTCTCCTCTGTGGCGTCTTGCTGTTTGCAGATGAAGCAGACGCGTTCTTGTATAAGCGAGCCACCGTAAGTTCAGCTGCAGTACCATATGCATGGTGATGATGCCCTGTTTTTTTGATCATATATTCATGAGTCATGATTTTTGCATCACGGGAGAGAAGCAGTGAGGACCTTAATGCCACCCTCACTGCATTCCTGTACTGCACTGGGAGCACAGCAACACATTGCTGTCTTGGTTTATTTACTATGCATGGGTGGCCATGAAAAGGTCATTGCTATGAGTGAAAAGGTCACCGACTGGGTCCAGTAATGACCGGGCTTTTTAATGGCAACATGGGTGGTATTTCAAATTTTGAGTTAATGGATCTAGATGATAACTAAATACTGGTTTACAGCTGTAGCGAGACAGTTAGTGCCCATATTGTCATTCACCAGAAGCTTGTGTTGCTCCTGCCTAGCTGAGGTGATTTACCACTGCAAAGGAAAGCAATACTCCCCAGACACTTCTTTGCTTGCTCATGTTGCATTATAGTGTGTATAATGCATTCAATTGTGAAACCACTGTAGTGCAGTATCGTATTTACAGCTTTTATGAAATGGTGTTTAAGTCCTCAGCAACACAAGCAGAGTACCTTGTTTAAAGTCAGTTTAAATACCAAATGTCAGGTATGGTTAGATAGGGTGAAAAGTTAGACTGGGTTAAAGCTCAAGAGTCTCTAGGCTGCAGACCTTTTCTGCTTTAACTCAATAGAAGTTTAAAATTAACTTAGATCAACTATGGCCAGAAGGGTTCAGACATTTCAATGAAAGCAGGGGGCATGTCTGGTTGTGAAAACATGATGGGTAATGAGCCTCACAAATTCAAGATCAACCTTGTAATAAATTTGTTTCCCAGAAAGACTGTTCCTCTAAGGATGGAGTTTTGACTGACTTCTGATGGAAGCAGGTGCTGGGATTGGCATGGCTGGTTGGAGGATTTGCACTGTCCACTGCTTGAACAGCTGGTCACTAGAGGACAGTGCAGGCTTTTTCACTCCTAACAGTAGCTGCTTTAACTGTATGCATTAAAGCTGACTCTTGTCATGAACGGCTGTATGGCAGGCAGGATAGAGGACCCCAAGGCAGACACCCAACACAGAATCCAACTCAGGCAGCGGTTTATTCAAACTGAACAGGGAACACACAGCAGGCAGGGTATGGACTGAAGACAGATGACAGACGGTAGACAGACGACACGACAAGAGGCACAGAAAACACAGGACCTAAATAACAAGAGGGCTAATGAGGGGAGTGGAAACAACTGGGAACACAGGTAAAATGCATAACACAGACGAGACCATGGGAAGCAAAACTGAATACAACGGACAGGGACCAGGTGACTATCAAAATAAAACAGGAAGTCAAAACAAGGAACAGAGACACAGACTTGACACGGAAAACACAAGGAACTAGAAAACAAAGCAGCACCAAACCCCACAATCAAAACCCAAAAACAAGACAAAAGCCCAGAAAACACGGGGTCCACAGGACCCCGGACCATGACAACTCTAGCCTAACCCTGCCACTCCATCTTTGAAGAAAGTGAAATTGTTGCTGCAGCAACTGTAGAAACAACAAGCAGAAGTTAAACAGAACCAGTTGAATCAAATGATGTAGGAGGATGAGGTGGTGAATAACCTGACTGAGAAGGTTCACAGTGTCTGTTGGTCCATTCATTGTTGTATTTGAGTTAAAGGATATACTGTATTCAAGGGGTTCTTACAGGAGCTGAGGGTCATCCCAGGTTTCAGCATACAAGAATCTGCGTCGAATAAAGAAACACAACTGCTAATTTAGTGCAAGAAACTGAGGCCAGAGGCATTTTCAATGAGGAAGACTTAGATGCTGTAATCTTTAATGTTGTCCAGGACCCCGAAGGCTACAGTTGTTGGACTCTCCAAGCACGTTGAGGAAACTGAGTCAGAAGCCACTGCTACAGAAAATGTAGCAACTGAGACTGCAGTTGTGGCAGAGTATATTGTAACCAATGCGGATCAAGTGACCGGGACCTTGGCAAAGACAAACAAGGCTGAATATAAAATGAGTACAGGTTGCTGATGGTGTAGCATTCCTCAATAAGGAGATGGAGACAGTTGTCATTAGGAGGAGGGAGAGCCAATGGAAAGGCTGGTTGTCAAGAAGGCGAGCGAAACTTCACTGGAGTTTGAAATACCACAGGCGAATAAAGTGGTTGAATTGAGACTGAGACTTTGGCTACAAAGATTGTGAAGAGCTTTTACATACAGAGACTGTTGCCATGTAATCTGACGTTCCCTCATGGATTTCCTAAGGAAGCCCCAATCCTAATAAGTAGACAGTGGTTGCAGATTTGTCTTGGAAAATGCAGCTGCCAAGGAGATTTCCAGGTTTCCAGAAGTAGATGTCCTATTATCCAAATAAGCTGACAATGGAGTTAGAAGATGTGAAATTCCCGAGATGGAAGCTGCTGCCAAGAAAGCTGAGGTCAGAACAACAGAGAGGGGCAGAAGAAGCAGATGAAGAACTCAGTGGTTGTTTCCAGATCAAGTTTGATATTCTGTTGGACAACGCCCTCGTCTCATGTGCTCTTCGATTTCAATAAGCACTTTCCTGTTGATTTCTTGGAATCATTTGCTAGTTTCAAGTGTTATTCAGTACTATTATGATCATTTTGTAAATGATTTACGACATGGCTACCTTACATTTGAGAAATTGCTACCATATGAGCAATAGTAACAGGTGAACATGTCTGTCTTGAGCCTATATTAGGCTTTACTAACCAATGAATGATGTCAGTGGGTATAATCATCATTTATATACAGTCTATAATCAGAGTAGTGTGTGAGATCTCTGCCTCTCAGACTCCCAACAATGACGATGTGAGCTCAGTCAAAGCATGAAGCCCCTTTCAGAGCAGCAGAGTTCATGAGCCAAAGCCAACAAAATGATCATTAAGGATCTTGGATCACATGCTAAGGAGTGTAGAGCTTCTGTAATCTTCTACCAGTGTGTTATATTTCATGTGCTGTAAATAACAAGATAAAGTAATTATTAGATTATGGGCTGTAGGATGTGTGAACCACTGAGACAAGCCAAACATTGCATCCCATCTTCCTTTATTTCCTTAGACTGATGCGCTGTTTTCAAAGTCTGACAGTGTGAAATTATTTCAGTTACATTTTTGCTAGAATTAATTTGTTTTTTGTTTTTTTCCTGGCACTTTTAAGCATTCACACAAAGAAATAGAGGTACGAGAATGGACCTAAAAAGGTACAAAGCTTTGTCGCTCCAGCTGTACCCTTTTGAGTACAATATTGTACCTCCGAGCCTAGGAATTTTGATTTTGTACCCTTGGGGTGATTTACTGTGGACCTTCAGAGGTACAAAAATCACAATTCCTAGGCTCAGAGGTACAGTGTTGTACTCCACAAGGGTACAGCTGGAGCGACAAAGCTTTGTACCTTTTTAGGTCCATTCTCGTACCTCTATTTCTTTGTG
>VUQK01002930.1:18721-35603 GCA_015106715.1 Bujurquina vittata
CTCTTGGTCTACTGGCATGAACAGAATTAAGAGAGGAAAGGGGTGTACTGTAAAAAAAAAAATAAAAAAATACATATAGCTGTAACTACCAGCCCATAATTATAATCAAGCTATCAGAGAAAGTGTTAAGTCCTGTTTCCTCAAGATTGACTAACTATATGCAACTATTACTGTCAATTAATCAGCCACTCTATTTTACATTATCTGCTGACAGAATGTGCAGTGTTGTGAGACAGATGAATTACCTTCATTGAAGCTGTCAGGAACATTGGCAACCAGCAGACACAAAAACCAGTCCCCATTGCGGACATGAAGCAAAGCCTCTGCCACATCCACAATCGGCAGCAATGACGGCAGCTCTAAGAGAGTGAAAATCCAGATGACAGTATCAATGAAACTGATTATTTTCAGAATAGATTTACCGATCATTTCTTAATTTAAATACACAGCATTATTTTTTAAACTATCAGGAGTTGTGGATTGTTTAGATTTTGTTGCCATTTTGAATTTATTAAAAATCATCCCTATTAAGCCAATGTCAGGGTCAATAACAGTAACTGATATTTATGTGCTTATTGTAATTAGTACTGGTAAGATAAATAACGACAGATTTTCTTTTTAATTTGTAGAGTGATTAATATCAGAAATTACTGAATTCCTTTAAATAGTGCCCAGGGCTCATCACCTGGGCTGCAAACTGTAAGACAACCTCTGCTCAACTAACTGCCTGTCGGTCTTTAATAAGAAACAACCCTAGGATGCCACAACCTTGTCTTTTTATCGTAAAAGACAAGGTTGCGGGAGATGGGGCTGGTTGGTTGCAGATTCAGTTTCAAAGTAAATGTAACTACATAACAAAAAAAACTAAAGTGCTCTATACAACTAGAGCAACAGTTGGCCATATGAAATATACCAGATGTGGATTAAGAGGATACTGCAAGCCAACGTGTTTTCTTTGCATTTTTTACTGATGGTTGTATGGAAAAAGAGATTTTAAAAAATATATACAGTTTTGTCTCCCTTACTCAACACTTTATTTCACTTATGGATAAAAGGCTCTATTATTCTGAGCTCAATTAAACTACAATTTAAAGTTTGAATCATTCTCGTGACCAGGATCTCTCTGCTCTGAATTCCAATATGTGAATAAAATACAGACCACTAACATACTGTCCATTACTTGCAATAATAGGCCTCTATTTCATACTTATTTATGACAGTTGTTAATGCAACCCCTGCTGTAAAGCACTGTTTTTTTGGGGGTTTTTTTTTTTACCTGCTTGTAAAATGCAGAGGACGTCTGCAACCTCTTCCAAGTACACCGGGCTTTCAAAGAGTTCAGAAGACTTTAAGAAAAACTCTCCATTAGAGTCTGCCACCTGAGAAACAACAAGGGAATGTGAAACAGACTACAAGGATCAATCACCTAACTCACCCTATTAGATGAAGATAGATCTACTAAAGGACAACAGCAGCACTGAGGCGCATTTAATTTCGGTCCATGTGAGAGCAGCTGGCAGAGATTTAGGTGTCATTTCTGATACTAACTTAAAGTTAAAGAAAGCAGTGCAATGTTGTTTCTTTAATCTGAGACCCATTTCCACTAGTGACATTTATTAATATGTACCAAATGATTCACGCTTTCATTTCTTAACGCATACACACCTGCCTGAAGTATACATCAGATGTTTGTTCTACATTTCTAAATTATAAACAACGCAGCAGCTCAATTATCATTATTGCCAACATCTGGAGATTTACTGAATTATATGAGGAGCTCTGACTGCACCTTGTTCATGATAGCCAAGAGTTCACTGAGGGTGAGACGGAGTCTTCTGAGGGGATCACTATGTTCAAACTCCAGGGTGAGGCCATGCTGTAGCTGTGACACCAGGATGCTTTCGCCATTAGAGCCACCTGCCTTGTGCCTGTCAAAAGCGACGACACATTATGTGTGTGGCTAAAATGAACTCCAGCAAGTTATTTGAATACACTAACAAATAAAGCTATATATGTATGACTTGATAAGCAGCTTACTCTACCCAACAACCCACTGTTGCGGTTATAATGTTACCATGTGAAAGTAACCCATACCTAAGCTGCTGCTCCTTTCGTGCATCCTGCTCCAAGGCATGAAAGTCAACAGAAAGAAGCGCTACAATAGAGTTGACAGCTTCAACTCCAGAAAGCAGGCGGAGGATAAGCTTCTTGTCCTGTGCCCAGGACAGGCTCTGATCAGCAGGGGCACATAAAGCCATCCTCACCAAGCAGGGCAGCAGCAGCCTCAGCTCTGGATCACTTAAAGCAGCCAGGCGCACCACATCCACCTTCTGCATGGCTTCAAACGCATAAGGGCTGACAAACTGTAGCCCTGCACTGTCTGCCATCTCTCCGTACCTATACCTTAGGGGAACAGACAAAACTGATAATTTAAAGAGGAAAATTAGATGCAGATTACATTTTGGACAGTTTTGGCCTTTGTGGGTCACGATGCCCTGTTTTCAACAGTATACAAACTTTACTAAATTCCTGAGTTAACTGTTGTCATAATGTGACTATTCATTATTAGGTATATTTTCAACGCAAAAGTCAGTAATAGGCTGATGGCATTGTATTTCTCTGATAACGCTCCAAAGGTTTAGTCATAAGTCAGTCTATAAACAGAGAAGCGGGTCACAGCCGGCTATAGCGAATAACTATAGCCGGCAATGCTAACAACACCTGGGAGTAATAACCATTGTTAATTGTAAATGGCATTTTCTAGCTCCTAGTTAAAACATTACCTGGATTCACTTTAATACATGCCGTTTAAAACACAAGCAATCGGCCTAAAATAGCTCAAACTCTTAACTCGGTGTTTTTAACCTACCTACGAGGTAGCTAGCAGCAGCTAACACTCTTTCACTGATACGGAAAGACTTTTAGCCTACTACTAGCAAGCTAAGAGCTAAAGCTAGGCTAGACTGTCAGAAGACATTCGCGTGTTGACTGGTCCGTCTATGCTGTGCAAACGTCTAATTTAAATATAATAATTCACAAGAATGTCCTTACCTCACTCATTAAGATGACACGTAATCTTTAAACTGTTATCACCACGGAGGCCTTCAGTCCTTAGACTGTACCGTCAGCCCCCGCGGCCACACGGTCTGGGAGAGCCCTAACCCACTAACAGAGAAACTCTTCCTATATTATGCCGGCACGTTTATGGAAACGTATTTAGCGCCATATTTTTCTACTTTCACTCCATTACAATTTCTTTTTTTTTTTTGTTTGTTTGTAATTTTCTACCGTGAACACTGTGGATACTATGAAAGTAAAGGAACTAATGTCGTCAGTGCCGTGAAAGAGCGCTAAACAAAGACGGGAGGTCGGACTCCAGTCTGCGCTACTCCCGAGCAGCTGTGAGAAATCATGGGTATCGGTATACCACAGAACCGTTCAAGAAAACCATTTTCAATTTTGATTATTACAACTAAATGATAAAAGTTTAAATTTTCTATAGTTTAACTAATTCTGCACAATATATAATGGGCAGACAAGTGCAGAAATCATTTATCCAGGCTTATGTGGCAATGTGCTACAAATGCTTCTCATTGTGGCTTGTGAGGGCTGTGGATTCCTTCCTTTAACGTGGACTTGAACTTACCCTGAAATTGTGCGGCGTCAGTATAAATTCCACTTTTTCAAGAACACGGAGACAGCGCTTGGTGAGAAGTGAACGCAAACAGAGAGCAGGACCTGTTTATCCCTATGCTGCTGACAGCAAGAGGAAACGCACAAAATTATCAGAAGAATGAACTGCCAGCTGCTGCTACATGTGACCCGGGGGCTTTTCAGCAATTTACAAGTAAGATGGCTCTACATGGTTATTTCAGTGCCTTTCCCATTTGTGAATAGTGTGGCAACAAGCTTGCAGACGTATTGTATATTAAAAGCAGATAGTTACTGCAAACAACCATGATTTTCCACAAAGAAAACATGGCAAAATAAATTTTCACAGGTTTATTAAATATTGAATGTATTTATCTACACTCAAAAGACCAAATACATTTTTGATGGTCAAATTTTCCAAGCGAACAACTGTTGGAAAATATGCAAAATGAAGAGCATCATCAGTGGATGGAGGAAAAATCCAGACATCTTTCTCTTTGCACAAACACCACATAGCCAATGGGCAGCCATCCATAGCTGGTTAAAGTTCATTTACACCACACATTTACTTTCACACTAAGTAAAATGTATCTGTAATCAATCAGAAGTGGTGCCAAAAGAGCCAGACCTCAGCCAATCAGAGCAAGGAGAGGTATGGTACACTAAAGGGATGTGCTGAAAAGGACACTGCATGTCATTAAGATGACTCTTCTCACATTCTAGCCTTCATTTTCCCCTGGAAAAACAAACAAGATTTAAAAAAAAAAACACACACACAGAAACAAACCTGAGGTCAGCTACTTCCAAGAGATGCCAATAGTTCCACTTCCATTATTGGTGTCCTTGTCCAATTGCACATCACAGCCCCCCCCCCCCAAAAAAAGCAATAATCACAAGCACAGGAAAATAAGTTGACGCACTTTATTCCTAAAACAGAAGCCACACCACCAATTGCTGGCATGGCATTCATATATAATTATTTATATATATTGCCGTTTGGTTTTTGTGTCTAAATGTGTGGTATAAAATACTATATACAACAATGTACCTCTTTATTTGAACACAGTGAAGTTCATTGCTGTACAAGTCCTCTGTAGCTACAGCTTTGCTGTAAGATCTTCATGCTCAAAGGCATGAAACATAATTCTCCACTCTAATTCTTCTGTACATTGTGGCAATACAAATATTCTGTCTCCATTACAAAAAATAATACTCTAAAAGCAACCTACTGGGACTTTAATTTTTATGGGCTTTTTCTCGGTTGTTTTATTAATTAAGACGATTACATATATCTTAGACCAATTGCTTTAAAGCAGGAAGGCGATATAAACCCTCTCCATTTTTAATATATAAAAGAGGTTAAGAAATAAGACAAATTATACATTTAAAAACTTACAATAAATAAGATGAATGCAGGCATTTTGTTTGGATACAATTTCATCCAAAGGAATAAAAAGGAATTTCATGTCTTAAAACCAAAGATCAAGAACCAAAGAAGGTTTTTTTTCCTTGATCAAATATGTCCCTTTTCTTCCAATAACTTTACAGACAGACTTGTCTCTTTGATACAGACTGGCCAGTGACTGCTGCCATGCTACATTACCATGACAACCAATCTGTCATTCTCTCACGTTCACTGAATGCAATTCAACTTCTGGTTTCCCCCTCTTTTTTATTTATTCTCTTGTCTCTATGTGTATGTCTTTAAATCACAGGGACACGACATCCAGTCTCACAAGGGGTGGAGCAGGACTGGCTAAGCTTGGAACAGCATTCACTTCCATCCTGGTGCAGGATTCGGTTCCATGCACTGGTTTTCTTCACTTATTAAGAACCCCCTTTGGAGCTGTTGCTTTCTTCTCCTCTTCATCCCTCCTGTAACAGCCTGATGTTTACAACATGTTCATGATGAAGTTGTACATCTGGTTCAGCACCACAAAGTGAATTGGCAGGCATGATCTTCGGTCTTGCGTAGCCGGGTCACATGTCAGCCAGGAGAGGGCGTTGTACTGCTCCAGCACAAATCTATTGGAGGTAAGCAAACCAGCTGGGCTTCAATTTTCACTTATTTCAAGGCCAGCATTAAATCCGTCCATATTAAAACTAGGTCTAAAATATATGGCAAGTTTTGGATTTTGCCAGCATTGTGCACAAATCAACTTCACTCTGAAATCTACAAATAGAAAACTAACCCTGGAAACACAGTCAGCAGGGTGGTAATAGTAATTTGTGCACTCAACTCGATGCAGAGTGTGTTCTGGTGTTGTTTACCTGAGTACATCTGAGGTCTGATTGGAGTCGAGGGGGTGGGAGTGTTTGCTGTGCAGTAGTTCATCTGATTGCACTGAAGACACATGGAGGTGCAAAGAGGCCTGAGAGGAAGCACGGGGGAAAGAGGTGGTGTCAAAGGCATTATAATGAAGTTATCAACCTTTCATTACATCTAATTTAAATAATGATAGCTCTTCTCACAGCAGAATGATAGCAGCAGTGAGTCTGTAACCAATTCCAGAAGCAATGGATATCACTACACATAAAACTGCAAACAACCAAAACTACTTTCTTATGTGTACACTTTTCAATTTTGGCAATTACACCGAAGGGTTCGATCATACTTGCTCAAGTATGGTTACACAAGCAGCAAAATACTACAGAAGTGTTTAGAAGATCATCATCATCTGACTTATTTACTGCATTTTCAACATAGCTGCAGTTTAATGGGGTGCCCCGTGCTGGACAGTGTCTTTTTTTCAGACTCAGTGAGACTTTCAAGCAATCAGTTGAGACCAGGATTAATGACCAGAACTATTTATAATGGGCTACGAATAAATGCAATGAATTGAACTCTGTCAAAAAGAAGTTGGTGCATTTTAGATCAACACCTGAGACGCATATTTTCTCATCTGTATATGCAATGTAGCAACAGGAAGAAAAAGGCCAGGGGTCGCAAATCACACCGATCACTGTTGTTCTGCTTTGACTAGTAGTGTTCAGGAAAGCCACTTAATATCCTTTTAGCTTTCAAAGCAAAGCAGCAGCAAGAATGGTGTATTAAAGTTACCCTTCCACAGCTTTAGGTGCACTTGCTTAAAAATGGCAGACCTTAAAATTGCACTCAAAGCAAATGTGAGAGAAGCCTTGAGTAGTACCTTGAGAAAGAGCGGACACTGGTTCTGAGCCTGCGGACAGGCCGACCAGAACCAGTCAGGTAGTGGACCGGTTTTGGCCGTAGAGACAAAGTAGCCTAACGCCAGAGGCTGCTGCAGGAGGTTAGGAACTTCTTCATGAGACTCCATACGATCAGTACTCTGACCCTGCAACAAGGTGGAAAGATCAACTTTTTTGGTTTCATCTTGCACATTGCAGAGTGTGCACGTGTGTTATGTAAATGTTGTTGTACCTTACTGCCATCACCTCCGTGGTGGTAATGAGAGCCAGGGGAGTGTACTGGGGAAGTGGTAGGTGAGATGATGATGTCTGGATCCACTAACTCGTTCTCCTGGTCCAGCAGGGCAAAGAGCTCAATAGTATCAGATCCATCTGTGGATATGAGGAGAACAACTCAATAGGGTCTACAACTTAAAAACAAACAAACAAACAAAAAAAACTTGCATGGTAAGTTTTCAGACTTTTTAAAATGCCATGTCATTTGAGAGGCAGTGTGTCATTTACCATACTGCAACTTATGAGTAAATATGGCTTATATTTCTGGCAACAAATGTATTTTTCACAAAAGAAATAAGCTGAAGACCCTTGAGGCTGCTGTAAGATGCATAAAGTATATAAGCAAACTACAAGTCCCACTATTAATAGACTAGAAATGTAAACAGGGAGGATTTGGAAACAAACAGTATTGAAAGGGTAACACTCAGATGGTTGCTGTGAGAGAGTCTGGCACCAGAACATATGATGAGCTGCATCAAATTATTTAAAAAAAACAAAAACAACCAAACAGGTAGTGACTGCACAATAGATGAAGGAGAACTACTGACCAGTGGTGGCATTGAGAATGTCGATGTTGGGGTAATTGAAGCTGGCGACCTGGACGGAGGCAGAGGTGGGGAAGACCAGTATGTGGGTGCAGGAGGTGTCCTGTGGGGTGCTCAGCTGGGATGTCTGCATGTTCAAGGTGGTGCTGCGGCCAAACACTGAGCCTGTCGACACGGAGTCTGACGGGACGCACAAAGGAAAGAGAAAGGGTCAATGGACAGTGAAAGGAAGCGATACGAATGGGAATCCATTCACAATCCCTTTTATCTAGTATGAGTAAAATGATTAAACTGGTATTCACTGAGCAAATTCATCTCATTTTATTCGTTGAAAGTGATTTAATTTCACTGCACCATCATGAGTATGTTAATATAACAGAAAAATGTTAGACTGAAAGGCAAGTTAAAGCTTTAACTGATTAGCGCAGCTATGGCATTCAAAATTTAAAGCAATGGCTGCTTAAATATTAATGTGTCTTAATTTTTTTACAGCTAAAACTGCAGTATTAGGATTAAAAATGTATTTTAAAAAAGTGTCCTCACATATATACACCATGGAAGAAACTAGATTTAGAATGTCAGAACAGCTGTTACATTTAGTGCCAACCCCCTTAGTCATAGTCATCTGAGGCTAACACAGCCTCGCTAATCTCTTTCAGCTTGAAGGGGTTTTTAGAAAGGAGATGTCCTCAACTTGGCATAGCGCAACAGAATCCTGGTATGATGCACTGACAATCCCCCCCTACTCGTTTCCCAAAATAAACCCATTGATCTGGCTCTCCATCACACTGCATTGAGATCAATGGGTATCTGAGAGGTAGTGCTTTATGAGCACAAGGTACATGATCTTCCCTGCCATCAATCTACCCTGCACGGGGAGAGGGGTGCATTGTGATATGCTGCTGCCATCCATCATGCCACACAAACATGCGCACACCAGCACTACCTTTTTGAGTGGAGTAATGTCACTCAGATAAGAAGTGTACATTAAATCAGTTAGTAAGTGTATTTATAATATTTGTCAAGCGCACGCTTCGTACCTGGCATGATGATAAAGGATCCCTGCGGCTCCATGGCAACCAGGCACACGCTGAGGATGCTGGGGGTGTCTGAGGCAGAGATGCCACACATTCGGCACATCTCCTTCAGACGTCGACTAAGTGACTGGAGGTTTCTCCTGCTCAACAGAATACTCCAGTCTAGCACACAAAGAGCAGAGACAAAAGGCATGACTGAAAGAGTCCTTCACTGGTATGAAAACACGTCAATGCTCCACAATCTTTTTTGGAAATGGAAAAGAAAAAAGAAAAAAAAATCAGTGGGAATGTTATCCTTACCTTTTAACTCTCCGTGCCCTATCCTGCCTAGCCGGCCAATCACTACCCTCCAGGGAAGGGGTGTCATCTGCACCAGTCCCAAACACCAATCCCACAGTTTCTGCAAGCCGAGACGCCGAACTGACCCTTTTTTCCTCCGTGCCCTGCAGAACACACACGTCATAAACATGTCGAAACCCTGCACTTAGCTGCTAGTCAGTGCTAAATACAAGATAAGGTAAACTCTTGTCAGGAACCTGTCGTCTCAGGTCCAATTTTTATTTGAGTGCCAAGTGTCATTTGACAACTTGCATGACATTTTAGATCCAGAAATCACTTTTTAGATATCGAGCAGACACATTTTGAGTGACATCGGCCACTGATATACGTTGCTTGGAAGGTTAGACATTTTTTGTGTAGAGAAATAAAAATTCTGTCCTGGCCAGAATGATGTGAAATCATTATTAAAACTTTACTCCACTGACACGAGAGTGAGCGAGTGAGAGAGAGAGAGAGAGAGCACGAGAGCGAGAGAGAAAGAGAGCGCGAGAGCGATATATATATATATATATATATTTTTTTATTTATTTTTTTTTTTAAATGCAATGCCCTAAACTGTGAAGATGGTGGGTTTTAATGCAAAGCTGATGTAGTCCTACCTGTGTGGTACATCTATGTTGATGATGCAGGTCTCCAGGAGCTCCCCATACAGATCAGTGCACGTAGCCAAGAGCCACCGTTGGTCATGGGACAAACAGTAACCTACAAAGAGCACGTTGTACTTCTGAGATGCCTCTCCAAATGTCTCCCCCAGCTCTGTCTGCTTGTCCTTTACGGGTGCCAGAATGAACGGTGGTGTATACAGACGCAGACACTCTGGCCTCTGCAGATGGGGAGAATAAAGGTTTCAGGATGCATGTTTTAATCCTTGTGTGCAAATGGTAATAAACACTATATCAGTCCTAATTTTGGTTAACGTCCTGTATTATTTATGAACAATACTAATGTCTCTGTCCCATTGTCCCATCCACATCCCAGTTATCCCTTCAAGGTACTTCAAGGTTTGCCAGTGTGTAAAAGGAAAAGGTAGCACTTGCTGTGAGGAAGGAAGTCAACTGAATTAGGTCTTGATCTAAAGCACCCCTTTGTCTAAACTGGGAGTCAAGATCCCATTATGAAGGTCTCAGGGAGCTAGCCAAGCACATAATGGAAAGAAAACTCTGGAGCAGCGGAGGGTTACAAGTTCCTTTGGTCCCATTCCAGCAAAAAAAAAAAAAACACTGAGGATGGTTAGCTCTAAAAACTATTTCTTTCCAGTGGCAGACTCAACACAGCTGGGGCTGGAGGCTGGATCATATCAGGTCAGGTTCATGTTTGGTTTGAAAGCTGTAAGCAAGTGAAACACTGCTGGGGTCACATGTCACCCTCTCTTTTCTCTCTATCGATCAGGAAATGGCAGATACTAGCACAGTAATGCTAACTCACAGTGCCAAAAGGGAGCTGGTACTGTCCAGCTAAAGAGCTGAACTGCAACCGAACGCTAAGAACAGTGTCTGCTTTTTAAATGGAGTTTGGCAAAGCAATAAGATGGTAATGGCTACAACTTTGCTTTGTGTTGCATTTACCTCTGGGCTCTTCAATGCGGTGTCTATGGCCAAGCCCGGGCCGAACCCAGTCAGTGACTTGACGTTGGTCGAAGTGGGTAGTGGCCGTCTGCACTGTGCAAAGACTGAGAACGCAAGAGATTTGAGGTGTTGAGCATAGATATGACGGTCTTCACCTCGGACTGGCTGAAGAAGGTACTGGCATGGAACAATCTGAGGGAAAAAAAAACAAACACCACACACACACACACACATAAAAAGATTAGCTTTTAATCACGGGCAACCAAAGTCTAAACACTCTTACACTCTTTACAGGTGGAACACAAACAGGAGTTTAGTAGCAGTGGCTATTTGGTTGCATTGAACACCATTTCTGCTTTTTTTTGCAAATACCATGATGATTCCTTTGGAGTCTACTTACTTGTACAGAGATAGAATTCCGGATGTGTGGGGGCAGGGACTGAAGCATCTCAAGGTAGCAGCGTAGCAAACCCAGTGTCCACACACTGGAGTGTGCTGGCACTGGCCCTGTGCCCCTGTCAGCCTCCTCGTAGCTAAAGGGGTCCACAATGTAAACAACAATGGCAGGTGGATACGTGACAGCGTGGGACTCCCCATCAGTGGGCACTCCTACCTTCTCTCGTTCCAAAGTGCTACGGAAAACATAAGAGCACAACTTCAGTATGATAAAACTCATTTTATATTCAAGTTAATTGTTTCATTTACGAAACTTCACATTCACACTAACTAAATGTATATTTAGATACATTTTCTGTTAAAGGGTTTTGAGTTCAGATGGTACCTTTCGGGAGGTTCTGTTGGCCCCTGGGCCTGGCTGCTGGAATTGTCCCCTGAGGTGCCAGTATTCTGGGTACCAGCCTGCTGTCCCAGCTGCCCACTCTGGGGGCCACCTCCCTGGCCCTGGCTGCCCATGCTCCCAAAGGGGGGAAAGGAGCTGGGCTTGGCAGGTATTGTGCTGCCAGGCTGGCCTGAAGATGTTACAAGGTTGTTGGATGATGCGGAGCCATTTCCGGACACACCGTTGCTGTTGTTGGGAATGATGGAGCCAGCGGCATTCGCTGAGCCCTGCTGGCTGGCTGTGCTGGAGGTGGAGCTAGGTAGTTGTGTGGATGACGACTGGTTGGATGAGGGTGAGGGAGTGGGTTGTGTAAGGAGAGAACTGTCTAATGCCTGTGATGCGAGGTATGGAGCTGAAGTCAGAAACAAAAGAGGAGGAAAAAAAGAACCATTGGACTTTTATCAAAACAGAAAATAAAAACATACTCCAAAGATGCTCCATTTACTCCATCTCAACATCCTCCTACACCTATCGCACTCACTCTCTTTTAAGCAGTCAAGGTTCTCCAGCTAGCCTTTTTATATTAAGGCAAAATATTAGTAACTACACCAAGAGGAGCTAAAAAGTTCAGCAACAAAGAGCTGAGTGAACCACACATTTTGCACCAGAACAACCAGCAACCATGTAGAATCAAATATGCAGCGGTCACTGAGCAGTAAATGTCACTGTAACATACCGAGGTTGTGGCGGCACACTTGTGCATAGAGTTTGAGCTTAGCAAAGGCGTCGCTGTTGCCGCTGGCAGCCTTGAGGAACCAATCGCTGACTGGCTGATCCACGAGGGTCTTGGCTCCATTGCCACCGACAAGGACTATGCCATCAGGGTAGCCTTTGGAAATGGGCCGGTGCTGTCCCAGTCGACATGACTGGAGGAAAACAGATAATGGCAACGTGTCAAAAACAGTGAGTGTATGAGCTGATAAACACAATGTAATTAGTTTGATTTAGCTAAAGAATGCACTGAAGGTAGCTGCAGCATGCAGTTAGACTGCGTTTTTCATCTCTACCTCATAAACAGCGGTGAGGTCTCTGAAGAAGGTCTTGGCACCACTGAGCAGAGCCTCATTGTCGGGACAAACAACCAGATAGCCAATATCCCGGTGGGAGCCAAAAGGATCTAGCAACAGCTTCTCCCAGTAGGGCAGGCCAAATGGAGACAGCACCACAAAGTCATACTCATGACCCACGAGGAAGGTGGGGATGGGCAGAGGCTCCGGGGACTCGTCTGTGCCTGTGAAAGTTATGGTGAAGCAGGAGAAGAATGAAGGTAAAACCACGTGCGGGTGGAAGTAGAAAGAAGAGCCAAAAAGTAAAAAATGTTAACTGGTAAGATGTCAGCTCCACATTCAAACTTCCACTGTGCATCAAAATGTGAGGTCACCCAACAGTCTGACAGCTCCTCCCAGCAGAACTGACATCTGGACCACACCAGAGGGACCACACTGACTATTGATCTGACAGTCTTCAGAGCTTTCCTACCCCCCGACACAAATCCCAAATGTCATCCACAATTTTGTTATCGCCTTTATTGTAGAAATCAAGGATCTGAACGGTAATTCTTTTTGAAAGCTAGCACTTTTGTGCTCAAGCTGACAATGAAGATCTTTTTCCTCCTGCTACTTTCTGGGAGTTTTTCCAGGAATCTTATTCTGCTCAGTCTGACACCTCTGCTGGTTACGTACTGGAAAACGCTGAATTACTACCATCTCTTGAATGAGAGAGAAGTGGATACCAGCAAGGTCTCAGTGGGAACAGTCTATAAAGTCAGAATTTAACACAGGTTTTACCATAAGAGCCCCGTCCTGCCATCTTGTGGAACTGTTGCCAGGTGAGGGGACCCTGAACGCCCCATGACCGCACCGTCCTCTTCTTCTGGATTGCATCCTGGAGTACGGGTTGGAGGGACATCAGCACCCGCAGCACGTCCTGAGAGCACAGTGCACTCACGTCCACTGCTGAATAACAGATGAACAGAGAAGATCAAGATTAATCACGACACAAAGCACTGTGTTCCAAAACCCCCCCACAAAATCAGAGTTGGGGACTAACGAAGTACAAATACTTTTTTACTGTACTTAAGTAGAATTTTCAAGTATGTGCACTTTACGCAAGTATTTTTCTGATAACTTTTTACTTTCACTTATATTTTTTACAGAAATATCTGTACTTTCTACATTTTCAGAACAGGCTTGTTATTTTATGTTTTTAAGAGGGAAGTTTTGATTTCCCATCGCTGCGTGCCTTTGAGCATCAAACAGATCTGAAGTTAAACGGAGGAACAACAACACATAAAAGCCAATCTCATTGGTGTACCCGTCATCACTGGGGCTTATCACATACTTTATACTTCAGCATCTAGCTAGCGCTACAGAAGAGGCGAAGAAGAAGCAACATTTCTAACTGCTCAACAAATATCAGCAAACACAAACTGTGTGCAGTTTAGCTGGCAGACACACTGTGTGACAAAGTTACAGCTGCTGTATTTCTTAGGGAGAGAAAAGAAAGAGATAACTTCACTCAGAAGTAGAAAGACTTTAAACAGAACAGGAGAGGAGGGATTATATCTAAAGGTAAGGACTTCTCAGTGACATCTGATGAACTGGAAATGTAAAGCTTACATGTAATGTCTTCATTTTTTAAAAAGCAGATCTGAGATCTGTATATGATGGGAAGTTAAATTATTTTTTGTTCATATTGTGAAACAGACTGAGGTATTCTAACTTTGTTATTCAAAGCTTCCATGAAAATACTGCAGTTTGCCAGAGGAAAAACAGGTGAGTTTGCTGTACTGTTGTGAATTTACAGTAAAGCTCTGTGTTGGACTGGGGCATATGGCTGTAGTGTTTGTGGTCTGACTTAGGTTACATACAGTGGAGCAGAGATGAGTTTGAATTTAAGCTGATGATACTAAAATTCATTTCACTGAATGCATCCTTTATACCAACTGTATATTCTCTAATAGTAAAAACAGTATACTGTCAGTGTAGGGGATGGGGGGGGATCGTGAAATACTGGGTTACATCTGTTGAATTCAATTCATCCATTAAGAGTAGTAAACCTAGCACAGCCTGCACACAAAGAAAATCTACTGGAGCTCACAAAAGAAAGTTGTGATTCTTTTTCCCACGTACAGACACTAAAACTGATCACATAGTTCCTCCACCTGCTGAATCCCAATTTGACCTCATTAAACTCATTCTTGTTTTTAGGTGTCGCAGCAGAGTCACTCTCTGCAATGTAGGCAACAGAAATAGAGCTGTTTTTAAATTCCCTTTCACTGCTTGTGTCCTGTCCTTTTACGGAGTACATTCATTAGGATTCCAATTTAGATTGGAATAACGTTTGGATTCTCATGTACTAATATTATTTTATTATTATAGCACAAGGTTCAGTTAGCTTTATTTCCTCACCATTTTGTTTGGCCCAGTGGTGCAAACAGGAGCTCTTGACCAGTGCCTCATCCACCTTGCCACCTGACATGTTGTCCATGAACTGCCTGCCATGCTCCATGGCCATATAACAGTCGCTGCGGCAGTCTCTCTCCTCTACCCGTACACATGGGGGTATAGGAGTGCCGTTTGGCCCCCGTGTCATTACGTCATGCTCCAGATTGGAAATGGGTGAAAAGGGGTTGGTACATTGGTCCTGCAGGAGCATAATCAGCTCATCTGGGATATGGTCACCTCTCCCAACTCCACTTCTATCCAGTGAGGAAAGCCGCAGCTCCTCAAAGCGCTTTTCTGCCTCTCTGCTGATGTCTGAGCCACGGCCAATGATATCCAGCTCATCCTCCAGGAAGAGGCCTGAGCCATTCCCATAACGCCTGTTGACTACGGCGCTGAAGCCGCAGGTACAGGTTTCCTGGGCCTCACTGACAGGGTCGCTGAGGTACACGCCCACATCAGCTCCTTTAATGTTCATGTTACATACACAGATGCAGCAGCTGTCAAAGTTGCAGTCCTTGAAGAGGTTCATGACTGACTCGGAGAGGATAAGGGTTACATAAAGGCTATGGGCTTCAGGGATGGAGGGTACTGTGGCCGGCTCCACTGAATTCAGTGGTCGGCAGGTGGAAGGGGTGGATGCTGCTGGAGAGTAAAGATCAGAATTCTCGTACTTGAGTGATCCCTGGACACTGGAGGGGCCACGTGGCGTGCGTGGGGTACGAGGGGTACGTGGGGTAGGGGCAGAGAAGCGTGGGGTGGCAGGTGAGGGCAGGATGCCAGCGCCACTGTTACTTGGGGGAGCGCTGTTGATCATGAAAGGCGTCTGGGTTTGAGGGGTGAACTCCTGGTCCATGGTGCTGCCCACACTGGGGATGTTACTGAGGACAGAGAAATTAAAGAACACACATTAGAAAAGGCACTACAACTACACAGTGGTGTAAAAGCATGGGTGACAGTGAGGAACAAAACAGCTCGTTTTAACACGATTCCAATCAAAAGGGGATCAAGGTTGGCTGGCATTTAACCCGACCTGTCAAAATAGGTCCTAATAAGAAAATGTACAGTTCTAATCCAGTGTCAAAACACTTTCCCATGCAAAAAGAATATATATGATCAAAATCATATCATATATGGGTCCCCTGAACAAACTGTCAGCAATCTAACTGCGGTATGAAAATACAGGGAAACCACACAGGTGTGCACTGAACATAGTTGTTCTTGGGTGCCAGAACAATAAAATTCAGTACACCGCTTCAGATAATATACTGCCATCCACCTGTCTTGCTGAATTTGTGAAGACAGTTTGAGTAATAAGGTAGCAGGGCACACCGACATTCACTACAATAAGAAATGCAGAGTGGGTTCAGACTGCGCACATGTTTACACATGAGGGAACAAGAATGCAGGAGAGAGAGAGAATGAGAAACAGGTAGTGAAAAAAAAAAGCAGAGGGAGAGAGGAATACATTCAATAAACATTTCAGCAAGCGTCCCTCTGAGGTAAGGGATATTTTTGGGCTTGCAAGCAACTGTGAGGAAGCAGAGAGACAGAGTGAGAGAGCCAGAGAGAGGTGGGGTCGGTGGGTGAGCACATGATGTCCCTAGCTGTATGTGGGGAACAACTCTTGGCACAGACCCATTAGAAAGGAAGCCCCAGCACAACACTCTCCAGCCCAGGGCACAATCACCATGGGATGCAGAAGGGAAGGCAGCACCATAGCAACAATATAAGATCTTAAAGACACCTCTATCTGCCCACTCAAGGTCAACTGGGCTTAGCACTCCAACATGTTTAAAAAAACATGAAACCAAAACTTATTTTACAGTTCTTATGAAAGAAAAAAACTGATCATTTTCTTTGCTTGTTCTGCTCTACATCTGCAGTCATGCTCCAGTGTACCCGAGAGAGAAGTGTTCTAAAAATGATCTTAATCATCAGGCAAAAGTGTAACCCCGCAGTTGCAATTAGTTCTGCTTTTAAAAAAAAAAAAAAAAAAAAAAAAAAAAAACTAGAGAAA
>VUQK01002931.1:1499-21342 GCA_015106715.1 Bujurquina vittata
CTAAGGAAAAAAATTCCTAAGAACTCAGGAACCAAAGATGAACCTGCCCCCCCCCCCAGAAGCGGGCAGGCCACATTAATTAGTTAATATCTGGCATTTAACATTTTGAGACAGTGGAGCAGGAAATTTCTTTTTTTTTTTCTTCTGCTCAGTTTGGTATTCATCTTTTTTTTTTTTTTTTGCACAAGCAATTAGGTTTTACTGCTTTCAGGAGTGAAGGCATTAGCAAATGGGGGCAGAAAAATCAATCTGAATAACAGTGTAATGAAAAAAAATAGTGCCGGTTATAATAGTTAACATAATGGAAGACTATAACAGCGAACATGCATAAATTATTCAAAACGTTTGAGACGAGTGAGGCACTTAACCTCTGGATGGGTGCCAGGTGCAGGGGAGGGTAGGCCTAAGCAGTAATTGGGTTTACTATGGTAGGCCCAACATCAAGAGAAATCTCTGTACAGCTATACCTAGCATATATCTCTCTATATAAGAAATACAGTGTAATTCATGTTTTGCTGTTGTAAGATGGTGACATAAAACTATTATTGATGCAGATCCATAAAAAAAGGCAGTGGTTTACAGCATTTTTCAAATCACGTACCCCAAAAAGCCTGCCAGACAGACTCAAGAACCCCTTCATCAAGTCCAACTCTCATACTCAGATATTCATTTCAGTTCATCTTCAGAATTCATATTCTAAATAACAAAGGTTGCTGGCTGTTAAAAATCTGTTGTCATCTACATCAGAGGTGTAATGCTATGCCAGAGGAGGAGTGGCCAATCAAGAACTCCTACTGTTTGCAACGTGTGGGCAATCTGTGTGACAGGAAGTATAACTGATCAATCGCTCAGTCATTGCAGTCAGTCTGCAATTGTTTGGAGAGAGGTTGCCTCCCACCAGGTGACCTGTGCAGTTACCTTGTGGCCAAAACAGGTCACCATGACTCCTTGCAATCGGTCACCAACAGCAAAAAAAACACCATAGTGCAACTAAGGCTTCATGCATTCCTCTTTACTTTGCATTTCTACTGCTTATCCATTATTTTTACTTAACCTCTCTCTCAAACCGTTTGTGCTCTACTCAGCTATTAAACTGTCATTTCAGTTTTTACACATTAATTGAGTTACTCTTCCCACGTACCCCCCTGGATTACATGTACCCCTGATTGGGACTCATGACTTTAATGTATCAGATCCTCCTGAGTTTCCAAAGGCTGCCCGAAAAATAATTGCAGACCATAACCAAGCATGTAAACACTGGATAAAAGCCATTTCAATGAGCTGAGAGTCTGATGTGATTTAAGATATTCAAGACTAAGAAATATTTGAGCTTCGCACTGATCACCTAAATCCAAGTACACATGTAATCTCGAAGTCAAACTGTGTGCGTGCAATTCATAAAAGAGTGAAAAGGCAGGAGAGGGCTTTGAAACAAGGCTAGACAAGACATCACGTCATGCTGAAAATGTATTCACCAGCAACATCAAAGGGTGGATGGAGAAGTAGATTTAAGAGTGTGTGCATGTGAGAGAGAGACAGAGAGAGAGAGAGAGACCCTCCTCTCCTCTTTTCTCTGTCGTGTATTCCCATCTTTTCATTTAATCATTCTTCTTTGCAAGTCTGACTCACAGTTCCCCATCTCCCAATCTCTCACTTCCCCAGTCTTTCTATCCTTCCATCCATATTTGCTCACCCACTCCCTCTTTCACGGTTTGTCCGTTTATCCATCTGCCTTCTCGCTTTGTTGTACCATCCATCCATTTTCAGTAATAAGACTAAAGGCAAAATTCAGAAAAGGCCACCAGACATTGTATGTTTGTGGTCACTAGTGTGTGTGTGCATGTGTGTGTGTGTGTGTCTGTGTGTGTATTAAGGCACAGACCAGACATGTCCTCACGTGGTCTTTACATCACCCATATTACACATGAGTGAATAATAGGTGTGAGTCTATGTGTCATCCTGCAGACTGAGTGTAATTTATTTGTAAAACACTGGTTGCCTGCTGGCTATAAGTAGATAAAGTGGTAGACTAAGGCTGAGCACTCTTTAACGATTTGTCACACACCACTGCCATGATCCCCACTGTTAATTGTCCAATTTACACCCGAACAGTATGCAAACTGGCAAGACGAGGTTTTGATAGAATATGAGCAACTGCCGGATGCATATTCATGTTAGCATAACTCCCTTAGCGGTTGTTTCTCTGTTGACAAGGCGCCAACATCTATCACCTTGACATCATTTTGTCACTGCAGACGTGCTGATGGATGCAAAGGTCTAAAAATCCAAACACTGTTAATTCAAGTTGAAAATGTCCCGCAGTGTGTGGGAGTATTTGTATCCCACTCAGTCAGGAGTTTTTGATCCCACTTTCCTGCTGCTAAGACTAATTTCTCTGCAGAAACATCATTTTTATAGAGACATAAAAAGTGATGTGTCCCACAACTCAAACATGTTTAATATCTTTTGTCACTGACAAAAAGGAAAACACATTTCTCACAGCAGATGTGAAGGATGTGTTTAATATGTCTGACTTGAACCCGTCTGTCACTCAGCTCTAATTGATTGGCTGTGCAGAGCCCATCTTAAACTTTTGGAGCAGTAGTGAACACTTTGCAGATTAAGTTCTCTTAGAGATGTCCTTGTTTGTAAAAGCAAAGCATGTTTGTTTTTATCTAATAAAATTTTAAATAAATCCTATTAATGATTAATGGCTTGTTATTCATAAATCATGATTTTTAATGGAATAACTACGTAGGCATAGAGAGGTTTATTTTCAGCAACCTTCACTCCTGTGTTCCGGTGTTACCTCATACAAGTTTATCAAGTTAAAGGCTTTAGAAAAGGGCCTTTAGCAATTATGTGCACTTGGCTGAAAGCTGAGTCACCGTTTCTGCAGCATGTACTTGTTGAGTAACTGAAGCATCAGCTTTTGCTGGTTTTTCTAATAATCTCAACATGACCAACAGAATCATAACTCTTGACAACTTGTTTTAAGAGATGATGGCTGGTCCATGAATTTTAAAAAAGCATAAAAAAACAAAACAACTGTAGATTCTTTATAATGGCGTGTGCTACTCCTTTTATAGATATAAACACATACTGTCCACATGTTTGGACACACACCCCAATTCATTCAAATGTGCAAGTGTGTCCAAACCGTTGACTGGTAGTGTAGGCAGAGAAAAGGGGAGGCTGAGATGCAAAAATGAGCATCCTGAGAAGTACATCAAAGTCTCTAGTTTGAGAAACGCACCCCTCACTGGCCTTAAGTTAGCAGCCTCACTAAATGAGCCCGATTTGTGAAGGGAGCAGTACACACCAAGGTTAATGTAACAACCTTCATTTCTTAGAACAAAGAAACTGTTTCAGGATAAAACCCTACTTGAGACCAGATGCATTACTTTAATTAGCACAATCTGTGCTGCAATTTAATTATAATTTAGCTGTTTAACTGGTCATTCTGAACGAATTGTACTTGTTACACATGAATTCTGGTAAAATTAACTAAACATTTCAATTGTGGAGAATCTAACTGCCACTCACCATCTGTTCATGCTGAGAAAGGTTTTACAATTCTAAGTGACAAAGTAAAAAGCAGCAGTGTTCTTTATAATTTAGTTTTTGCTTCTACGTACAGGCACCTGTACAATGGTCCAGTTTGCCATATTACACACTGCTTATTAAATACACTTTGTGGCTTAAAAAAATCCAGAATTAAAAATAAAAGAATCACATTCATAAATAAATGGGCAAAATAAAAAAATAAAAAAAGGCATGTCAATACTTTTTTGGAAACAAAATATTTTCAAGTATTGGTACCCCAACCCTCGATAATAAAACTTGATACATTCTCACTCTGTGGCAGCATCACATCACATGCCTGTAGACGTCACATGAGCTCCACTGACAAATTTCAAAACTCAAAACTTGTTCAACATGCATTAAACACTACAGTTTTCCTTACTGTTGTTACATTTGTAATTTGACGCTATACATTTTCCAAGAAAACAGCATGTGTATAAGATTTAGACTTTACTTTTCATTCAGTTGTAATTTTTGGGGCAGATTTTAATTGTTGTGATGTCCTCTGTGTACATCTGCTTCATTATCTATCAGGCTGGGTTTATTGCTTCCCAGCTTCAGTATAAACAAAATCAAATATGGCCGAGCGTGTAAATAAAACCAGTCGTGTCCAGCTGGTTCTTACTGCCTTGAGAGTCACAGAGCCAGAGCAGAAATTTACATCTAGATTGAATTAAATGGAAGGAAGCTTATTTGGACTTTGGTTACTGAAGACAGCAATACACACACCCCACTCTCCACTTGTAGATTTGATAAGGTGTAGATATATCCATCTGCCTATTTTTCACACACACTTAGGAATCAAATGAGGCAGACTTCATAAACATTTACAACATGCATGCAAACAAAGCATCTTTTTGTTCCCATGAATATGCTGGTTCTCCTCCTCTGTATCAAATAAGCACACAGCAGTGCACACACTAGCAGACAGATAAAATGTGGATTTATGTCAGTGCAGGCCTACATTTGTCAAATCCATACACACACAAACACAACCAGCTGTTATTGAGCACGCCAGTCACGCCCTGCAAACATCAAAAATAAGTTTTCATTGAGTCACAAAGCAGAAGCCAGACTGCAGTTTGCGCAGCAAGCGGCGGCTTGATGCTCGACGACTTTTCAAACGAGTTTATAGA
Source organism: Bujurquina vittata (assembly GCA_015106715.1). Lineage (NCBI taxonomy): Eukaryota > Metazoa > Chordata > Actinopteri > Cichliformes > Cichlidae > Bujurquina > Bujurquina vittata. The sequence continues at coordinate 6,221 of VUQK01002931.1, forward strand.
GCCAGACAGCGTGCTGGTCTGTCGCAAAGCTTCACGTTCAACACGCAAGACAAAAAAGATTTTTTAAAACTGCAGCGAAAATAACAAGATGCTTTCCAAAAGTATCACATCTCCTTCACCAGAAAATCCAGCCGGAATACACAAGTTTCATTGGTTTGTCTGAATTTCTCTGCTGGACTCTGGATTCCATGCTAAGTGCCAAAATTCCATTTATTTTGCAGCCAACTTGATTTTTACAATTGGACCGGACTCCAAATGATGGCTGACTAGCTGCCAATTCACTGCAACTGTCTAGAGCTTCTAGAAGGCATGGAGGAAAAAAAAAAAAAAAACGGTTCTCCAAAGGAACGTTTATATCTATGTGATGGCTGCTGTGTTTATGTTGAAGGTCAATGCAATGGTAATTTAAACATATGATTTAAACTCAATTTAGACATTTCAGCATGGGAAATACCCTCTGCCACATAAGTGACCAGAGAGATTGAGAGGCTTTTAATTATAATGAGACCACTGTTCTAAACACTTTAAAATGGTCATTTTTGGCACGCTTTGCCAAGATAATGGGAATTTGACCTAAGAGCTACGAGCTTTACCCCCTGAATGCCTTTGTTTGGATTTTAAAGTCTTAAGACCCAAAACCTTTCGACTTTCTTTAACTAGCAAAATGGTAATAAAGCTAAAAGTGCGTCTCCATCAAACCAGCTCTTAAGGATTTAATACCAAAAGAGACTCCGAGATAATGAGTGTACAAAGTGAAGAACTACAATTTTATCATGTGGGCAGATACTTGTCAAAGGTCATAAACAGATGCAGATTAGGATTTAGGCTGGATGTTCCTCTAAAGATTCAGATGAAATGTAGTAATTGGAATTTTTTTTTTCCCCTTTTCCACAGGGCATCACAAGGAGAGGATTTTTCTTCCACAGAGTCGGGAAGTGCAGGCCAGCCAAGTGAATGGGCTGAAGAATGAAGATGCACACCGACTGTGTAATGCGATTGAACCTGACTGGTGAAGCGCGCTATTCAACATTTTATATCGGCATTTAATGAAATTCACATTTTTCACACTTCCTCTATGTCAGACTCTACTCCACGTTTCCATCAGGCAAATAACCTCCAAATGTAGATTGTAAGATGTGGCTTTTAGATATCTCCAGCAGAATTTAGAATAAAAGAATAAGGCGCTTCTTTTTAGAGCGTTAATTCTAAGCATGTCCACCACTTCCTTTTAGAAAATATGTTGCAATATTTTAACAGTATATAGATATTATTTTACATGTCCACAATCTCTAATGGGGTGTTCAGACAACAAGTGACCAACAACTGTGGAAAGTCAATTAAATTTGGCAACTTGTAGCGATGCTAAAAAACACAAAGTGGGCAAGTGCTAAGTTTAACTCATTTAAAATTTGAAGCTACTCAATTTAACTGACTAACAGTGTGAGCAAATGAAATGTTGACTGATGTATGAGGGGCAGGAAATATGCAAGAGAAGAAAAGTGTTCAATGTCCACTAATGACCAACTGTCAGATACAAATCAATGAGCAACCAGGAAATTGCTTTACGTGCACATTGGGCCTCAGGTCATCAGCAGGCTTCTTGCAAAACCCCGAGGGAGCAGTAGGTGGATTCGATTATAAAAACAACATCTGAACTGTAGTAAACTGACAGTCTCATCATCCTTAGGCTTGATTAAGCAGCATGGTGTCTAAGGAGAAACAGGAGCTTTATCTCAGTTCAATCTTCTCTTTTTCAGCCTCATTCACACCAAATATCTTGAAATGGGTTCTGACCAAGTGAACAAAAAGGAGGTACAGGGTCTTTCAGCTGCATGCCTTTGGAAACAGACACCATCCATCCACCCACCCACCCATCCATCCATCCATCCATCCATCCATCCGTCCATCCATCCATCCATCCATCCATCCATCCATGAAGCACTGTAAAGCAGTCAGTTAGCAAACACTCTTCACAGCACCTAGGGGATGGTACATTATCTTCCAATCATTTCCTGGATCAGAACTATCAACACAGCTGCATCACGATGCCAGTTTGGGTGTAAAAGCTCAGCCAGTCATTCTGAGAGTCCTTCAAAGCTGCTCAGTGTAACTTGGCTTCTGGCTGTTCAGTTGGAAAAGTGCTGAGCAAACACAGAAGCACAAAGTCAAAGGTTGCCTTTATTATCTCATTAACTTTACTTTTGAAGGACTTGAAGCTCGAATGGGCTTCTGCTCCGAATAAAAACGGTTATAAGAAGAGTGGAGGTGCAAATACTGCTGGAAAATTATTTAAGGGGATCTGACTAATAATTACAATAAACAACAACACAAAATATATAGGAATAAACTAAAAATCACATTTTCTCCATGTATAGATTGTTTTAGTTTGTATTTTATTTTTACTGCTGCACAAATATCAGTATCATTACCTTGTAACAAACTATCATAGCACATATATGTAATATGCTGTAATATGTATGTTACACCTTATAAGTACAGTATGAGAGTTTCAGCACTGATTTGTTATTCTGACTTTTTAAAAATTCTTCCTGAGTGTGGCGTGATGCTATAAATTGATATTGACTTTTATTTTAAATGTGTGTAACTTTGACCACAAAAAAGTAAACAAATTAAATTGCGCACTGCATTTTACTTCCATAAATCATAAAGAGTACTACTAATATTACTATTAATACTTTAGAATCCAATTACTAACAGATAACCAACTAACAAAATCAGTCAACTTTACATTTCAAAAGAACAGAATGTAAAAATAGTCTCTCAGCCCTTCTCTACGAATAAAGTCAAGAAATACTTTTTTAAATTATGGTTTAATGAAGAAGCTGCTCATTGCTGTCACTCCTCACTCTGTTTGCCAGAATTTTAACTTCCTGGCTCCAGTAACCTGGTAGGTAGCAAGGAGTAAACCTCAACTCCAGATTTCATTTCCTCCATTTATGAGACCTATGAGTGACAGAAATGAACACCTAGAAAGCACACTAGAGTTCTTTTACTCCAGCGAAAATTTAGAAGAAACACTGTGTGACACAAACAGCTACCTGCAGCGAGATTCAAATGTCGCCCACACATGTCGATGCATATCAGCAACGCAAATGAGACAGAGATGTGAAATTTGGCTGCTAAAGTGAGAATTAAGTGTAATAATGCAGATCTTTGTTTTGACGCTTTGACGGCTGTTTCAGAACTTTCATGCCAAGACAGGCCTCCCCCCCAACACTGCCTGATATTTCTACAATAAATCACAGTAATCCTATAGAGAGGCTACAGGCACAATAAATTGGTTTTTGAAGATTTAAAGAGCTTCACTTTTTATTTTGGCACCATGATAGCTGGCATGAAAGTACAGCAAATGATTGATATGATCCAATATCCACAGTGGCTGATGGAGACTTCACAATGTTATTAGAATGGCTGAGAGGCCCACATTTATTTAAATGCTGGAGTATGTGCATGTGATGTGTATGTTTATGTTTGTGCAGAAGGCTGTACACTTCTCACCTTCACTTCAATGGTGGCCAAATTGGCTGTTAACAGAAACAGAGAGACCCCCCAAACAATTTACAGCCAGGTGGAGGAGAATGTGTCATCAGCACCAGTGACATTAGTGTTTGGTAACTAACAGTTGTATTCCTCAGTGATGAGTGATGAAAACCTCAAATCTTGTTTAAACAATCAACTACCAACACCCCTCTAAGTGCACCATTTGGAAATTTAAAAGCAATTAACTGGCAGGGTTGAAGTCTAAAGACTGAGAAGACTCAGAAATCTAAGTCAGCTTTATTTTTAGAGTGCATGTTCACAATTACAAAGTCATCCAAGGGACTGTAAGATTTGGGTTAGCGTACTAGTGAGACAGAACCCCAGTGATTATGAGCAAGCACTTGGTGACAGTGGGGGAAAGAGCTCTGTTTTAACAGGAAGAGACCTTCAACAGTACCCGATTCGGGGATGGGAAACTAGTAAGTGCTACTGCTTAGGGAGTGAGGGGACTGAGAAGACAGAAAAGAGGGACATGAAGAGACCACAAACTCCAAACAAGACGAAAACAAAGAAAGAGTAGTACATTTGGTAGAAAGAAAAAAGAAGAAACATGCCTGCAAATCTTTTGATAGAATTCTAACATCTCACCAAACTACAGCTTACGTTTGCAGGCCAAATGGTTGAAAACCCTAAAGAAAAACTGAAAGAGGCTTAGCATCTGCCAAATACCCATTTCCTTTTTGATTATGGAAAAAATTACATCGAAATAAAAGGATAATTCCGATAAAATTATTTGAGAAACATGCCATCAATAGCTTTATGCCTTCTGTAAATCAGCTCATCTTTTACTATTCACAGAAACAAAAACCTGTGCCAGGTATGACCAAACTTTTGCATGCTGCTGTATCTGTGAGTGCGTGTGAGCGTGAACCTGGAGTGGATGATGATCTAATTGATCAAAGGAATGAGCAGGGACAAGCCAACAAGAACTAATTAAATCCTAGCCGTCGCTGCCATCACTTTTCGCCCAATCAGGATGCTGCGAGAGGCTTGAAGTGTTGCCTGTGTGTGCACATCCATGTGTGTGCGCCCATGTGTGGGTGCATTGTGTATGTGTGTTTGTGTGTCAGAGCGTGTGAGAGAGTGAGATGCCGGCTGCATTCAGAATCTCTCCGTGACACTGGCAGTCTGGAGTGTACATGAGGGGAAATGTTTGCGTGAATGTGTGGATGTGTGCGTGTGTTTCAGCGTTAGTGAGTGTTAAAGCTCTCAAGTGTAGCTTGCTTCACTGATGGGAGTCAAGCAGCTCAGAAACAGCTCAACAATCAACAACATAAACACACCCACAAAGCAGATACTTGTGTGTGCTTGAACTGTAGACACACACACAGAAGCCAGAAAATTAAGGGTGACAGACATCCAAAAAGTGCAAAGCAGCACAGAGAGGAAGAGCGTTAGAGAAGCAGATGAAAGCCGGCGAGAAAGCAGTGCGAAACAATTTTCTTAAAAAATATGAATCTGCAGTCATCATCTCATGTGCTCCGTGCATGAGACGTTGTTTACATCACAACAAACATCGAAAGAAAGAAGCTTCAGTTACGAGAAGAGGCACAGAGAGGCAGGATGAGATCAAACAAACATAGACTGGAGAGGGTTTCAAGGCCAGCGCAGAGTCAGGATCTATATTTGGATGTGGAGGCTGAGGAAGAGTCGATCTCTCAGCTGCTTATCTTGTCTGGAAATCACAAATTAGACCTGTCTCAGGTTTAATACATTTAATGGATGATTGTGCACTAAAATGCAGCTGCATTGTAGCAATTAACAGTTCTCATTTTTGGTTGTTTGGCTACATCTTAGCAGTTTGCTTCATATTAGATGTGGTTATTTGTTTAGATTACTTACAGTGTGGTGTTATTGATTTGTGTTGGAATCCAGTTTTTGTTTGGACCCAGCTTTCATGATTGAATTAATGTTTTATTAAAAGGGCAGAGATTAGGGGGGAAAAGAAAAGCTGTGGCTAAAGGGAATCCTTTAAAAGTCTAACCCCAGCCATCGAACGCCCAGACCACTGCAGGATATTTTAAGAAGGACAAGGAGGACTAGAACACAAAGAATTCTTCACAGCCTTTAATTGTGATAACACACTAACATTTCAAGTGGAGTGGAAAAAGACATGACAGAGGTGTGACTCACTCCTGGTGGGTGTTGGACTCTGTCAGTCCGGCCTTTTGTTTTCATTCTGTTCATAACTATAATGGATAGAATTTCTTGGTGCTGTTGAGGAGCAGAGGGTGTATCAGGGAACATGTTTCTGCTTTTATGCAGATGATGCAGTCCTGTTGGCTTCATCAAATATTGACCTTCATCTTGCACTGGTGTGATTTGCAGCCACCTGTGGAGCAGCTGGGATGAGCATTAGCTAGGGATAGGAGTCGAGAACCGGTTCGCTACAAGAACCGGTTCCCAGGAATTCAATTCCTTGGAATCCACTGCGTGATTACATCACACACGCGCCTTATTTGGTTCGGAATATATCCAACAGCGTCAAGATAAAAAGCATTACAAAATTATGTTCACAGTGTTTCAACAACAGCAGCAGCTGTTTCACGTGCAGTCTGTGCATGCTGAAAGCGCAAAAAGGTGGAGCCTAGACTGTGAGCTCGGATGGAGCGAAAGAAAACATTGTTCTAGTGTCCAAAATAGCAGTGCCTTTTCCCTGTAACCGCCGTTAAAACCTTTACTTTGAAAGAGCTGCAGGCCCTTCATCAACCACCCGATCAGTAACTGAAGAAACGAGAACTTTGTAGCTGCTCCATCCATCGCTGTTTGTTTCACACAGCAAAAAACTGCAGTATGGACGTTAAAATATGCGGATGAATTGTTAATACGAAAAAAGTATTTCTAATCAGATCACTACATTAATCAGTGGAATAATCAATAGTTGCAGTCCTATTTCTGCTTTATTGCTTTCACTATACTGTACTGTATGAATATCTCTATCTCCTGTGACATTTAGTTGATGAGCCAGCGTCTGGCTGGCTCAGAGGCTGCTGCTCACACACCTTGCTGTTGTATTTCATGTTAAAATTCTAAAATATTAATAGTATGAATTTTGAAAAATGATGCAGTCCCCACTTCAGGTTGGGGAGAAATTGTTGCCACAAGTGGCAGAGTCTTGTTCAAGAATGAGAGCAGAAGTTAGGGGGAGACCAATGGACTAGTGCAGTGTCTGCAGTAATACAGATGCTGTTGTGGTAAAGACAGAGCTAAGTGTGAAAGTGAAGCTTTTGATTTACCAGTTGATCTTTATTCCTCCCTTCACCTATGGACACGAGCTGTAGATAATGACTAAAAGACAGCAAAAATTTGCTTCCTCTGAAGGATGTCTGGGCACTCAGCCTTATCTCAGTCATTCAGGAGGGACTCAGAATAGAACTCCATTCCTCCATATAGAAAGGAGTATGTTGAGTTAGTCTGGGTATCTAACTAGGATGCCTCCTAGACACTTTTTACACAAGGCATTCTGGGAATATCCATGGGATAATATCCCAGGGCAAACTCAGAACCCAATGTATAGATTATGTCTCTCAGATGGCTTGGAAACAACTGAATGTCAGGGTGGTGTCTGGGGAGAGCAGGGCCGGGGCACCGGGCTGAGATTACTGTCCCTGCCACTCATACCCAGACCGGAGCAGAAAATAGATGGACAGGCAGAGGGGGCAGCCAATAATGATCAACCCAGATCATGTGTATAATTCACATTGCATAACTTAAAGAATAACTCTGCAGGGTCTTTACCTTGAGGCGACTGTTGTTATTTGGCACTATACAGTATGACTTGACCTGAGACTGCCAGGCTGAGCAGAACCAGCAGAAAATGGGTTCATGTGCTGCTATGTCAAGCTCACTGAGTCTGCAGAGCAGAACAAGGACTGAGACATGCTTGTTGGTTAACCGGTAATTCTAAACAGGCAGCAGGTATGCAGCAGGTAAAGTGGTTACAATGCATGTATATGCATGCATGTAGGCTTGCTGTCTGAAGTACTCTGTGAGGTCAGTAAGACTCAACAGTCCATTTCCACTAGTGTCATTAACTGCAGCCCAAAACAGCAGAACTGGAATCCAAAGACGGGAAGAGACGCTCTCCAGAGAGGCAGCTGATTGCATCCATCCATTATTTATTTGCTACAACGCAATTAAAATATTTGCAGGGGGGCACCTTATAAACTGTTTTTGTAGTAATTCAAATTGGAAAGTGTCAGTGAGGCTCCTGCACCCCTTGCCCCCACCAAACACACACACACACACACACACACACACGCACGCACACACACACACACACACACACACACACACACACAGAATCTCCTTCTGTGGGAAACACTGGGATCACAGAGCTAATGGCTACTATATTAGCTTTGTTCTTAACCAGGGAGTCAGCGCCTGTTTGAAGAAAAAGTTTCAGGCGGCATACATCATAGTGGTTAAGCACTTCTCACAATCTTTGATGCTAATCAGCTTTAAAGTATAATGACTATTACTATTAAACCAGGAGTTAAACAAGGCAAAATATTAATAAAATCAATAATACATTAATTACATCAGAATAATAATGACCTGAGTACAACATTTAATAATAAAACACTAAAGTGTCATTCAACATTAAATGCATCTCTTAGCGCTGGGATTAGTGATCCAAGTTGAACCTTTAAAGTGTTTGATTACATATTCATGAATGATTAAGTAATTATTTGTAACTCATAAGCAAATCATAAAGTCAGCATCTTATTAAACTGCTATATTTCTCTGTAATTAATACATGTGTCATAAAAGATGAATGATTTCTTATTCTGACGCTATGATCCATTATTAATGCATGATTTATTAATGAAGCTTCTTCTAAGAGTCAGAGGGTTCTTTGAATCACTCAGACATTGAAGCATGAGATGATTTTAGTTACTGAAGAGTTAGAATCACAGGTTTATATTTACTTCTTTTCACCTGCGGTCGTCACTACTTTGGCCTCTTCTTTTTGTTACTTAAATTTGGCTTTAATTATACAGTAGGCAGGCGGTAAATAATGAATGGTGGCAAGTGAGGCAGAGAGACTGAGCAAAGACAGGAAGGGAGGAAACAAAAGCCAAGAAACACGAGGAAGAAAAACCGAGAACAAAGAAGATCCCAAAATGTGTTTCCCTTCTAAGCTCTTGTTTCAGGACTTGTCTGTGATGGCTACTTAGATTAATCAGCAATTCAGTTGTGTCACTTTATTATTTCCATCACTTTATGCAGACGACAAAAGATTCATTCCTGCAACTGTGAAAATTAGATTTTTAAAGTAAAAACAGCACCAAAGCAGCTGTGTGTGTGTGTGTGTGTGTGCGTGTGCGCGTGCATGCGTGCGTGCGTGCAGGGTGGAGCACAGGCACAATCACCACCAATCTCACTGCAGCAGCACTTCGGTCAGTCACAGAATGAAATGGCAGCTCTCCAAAGTCTGCAAGAAGATCAATTTCTTTTTTCCTCTCTACGGCAAAGACACAATCAAACTTCATCCGTTCCCAAAACAAAAACAGCAAAACAAAAAGTGAAAAACAAACCCCTGAAACGGCCAGACCTCACCATTACTTATTCGACGCCCTGCAGAGTCTCCCTGAGGGCCAAAAAAACAACAGCAGCTATTTCTCCTTGAGCGGTGGATTACCACCTTTGCTGAAATAAATCCGTCCTCCCTCTGCAGAGACAATGAGATTTAAGAAGTGGAGGCGACCCACCGACGTGCAGAGGCCTTAATTCTATTCAGAAGAGGAGACAAAGTAGCTACACTAATTCTGAGGTCTAACACACCTTTCAGTGATTGAGGCTGACAGTGAGACGCCGTGTCTGTGAGTGTCAGTGTGGACGACCTCAAAGTATCTCTTCAGAAACTGGGGGTGAAGTTACGGTGTGCACTATTTTACATTTTATCCAAACTAGTCAAACTGTGCAGAAAACTGTTTGGTTATATGTCAACACTTGAGGATTACCAGCATAGTATTTGTGGAAGTACATGTCCAGAAATACACTGACATGCCATTTTCAATAAATGCATTCATGGAACAGCACGCTGGTTATTATTAAACCTATTATATCTGTTTTAAACCAGACAAACCCAGCATGAAAAAGGACCTAAAGGAAATAGTTAGATGAAGGATGTTTCTATTTGCAGCCTCTCAGTGGACAGACATGTAGGAGATCACATGCTTTGAAATTACAGCACAGATAAAATTCAGGCAGGATCATTACACTCAAATGAAGGTTGTTGTTTCCATCTGCAGTAATTTATATTTGGTGGCATGGCACAGGAAGATAAGATCTGATGTACACCCCCCCATCCCCCCAACTCCTGCATTACAGCAGCCAAAACAAATAAACACAAGCAATAACATAAAATAACAGTTTAATAAAGTAGAATGGCTCAGTAAAATGGAATATGGCAAAACAATATACTCCAAGAAAATGTGATTACTCAGTATAAAAGAGCTCAAAGTAAAAAAGAAAAAAAGAAGAAGAAATGAAAAGAAGAGGAAGTGCATACATGGAGAGCAGGAGGAGGGAAAAGAGGCAGCAAGATTCCAACACAGAACAAAAGGACATCAGTAACAACTAACGTGACACTGATTGAGTCAGACAAAGGAGCAAGCTGGGGCTGAGGTGGGTTGCAAAGCAGCTTGCAACTTTACAGAACGGGCTGACAGGCTGAAGCAGATTAAATAACGACCTCTAGATGAGATTTGTCAGCTGGATGTGTAGAAGAGCATCGGCTGAGTCGCATGCTGGTGTGGTTGGCTTTGAGATCAGTTCTTGGCTGAGCTCACCTTTGTGGCCTGCCAAAATTAACACTATGCTCAGATCTTTTTAGTCAAGTTATCAGATATAATTTATAAATTGATATTACTTTTCAACACCAATCGATCAGACTACAGGCTTAATTGGCAAGCAGTCACTGTTAAGTCTTGAGCAGTTGCTTATTTTAGCAGGACTGACCACAGCACGCATTGTGTAGTGTAGCACATAAACATTCTTTTTTTTGTCATTTATAATACTGGCATTAAAAATGTTAAATGGCCTCTAGTCCTGAGTTTTGGCCCTGCTCAAGTGTGTCAATATTTAAGACTGATTAACTTGATGGATTTTTGATAACTATGTCTATAAAAAGCATCTTGGATGCTTACTAGCAGAGGAATGCCCAGCTGCAAAGACGTTTCAAAACTATATGACCTGGCAAAGAATGCATGAATTTTACATTAGACTGATTAGCAGGTATGTACAGTATTATGGGCTCCTGCATGCTGTCCACATTGGGACAAGAAACGGCCTTTAGCTGTATCGAGAGAAGATTTTGAAGTCAATACCATGCAGTCTTGAAAACGTGAAGTTTATAAAGAAGCTGAAAAACTTGTGTTTGTGATGCTTCATGGAAAAAGGTGTGAAATGAAACATCCTGTAAGAAAAGACTTCTGACAGTTTTCCGAAGTCACAGGCACATCTGTGGGTGCACAGCGCTGATTTCTTTTAAAGATGCTGCCAAACTGTTGCTGCATCAACATTAGCATGAAGTGTAAGCGGGCTTCACACTTTATACACCTTATAAAAGGAAACACAGATGAACTTGAATGGAGACTACCTGATGTGATTCTGAGCTCAAAAACCCATCATTAGTTGGCGTCAGTTTCCCTCCGTGCCACTTTCTGTGCAGTAGTTATGTGTGTGTGACGTGGTTTCCATCTCTTTGTGCATGATGCGTATTTACATGGACACACGTGCACAGAGAGCAGACAACAGGTGGCTCCCACATGGGCCGGATGCTTAGTCTCCCCGGAAACCGTTGTCATATCAACGGCAGAAGAGAACAGTGTGTGTGAGTGTGCGTGAAAACAAATCTGCTCTCTGGAGACTGAAGCAACCAGAAAACCACATAGCTTTGTTTTGGGTTTTTTTGTTTTTAAAGTCAAGTATCGAGAAACAAATAAAAAAAAAAGATTTCAGACTTCGATTAGTGATGGAACAGCAAAAACACACATTTAATGCTCAGGAGTGAGTTGATTTTTAATTACAGCACTAAAAGATGTCTGCTTCTTAGTTTCTCCTTGACCCATTTTGCACACAAAGCAGCACCATGGGAGACATCACAAATGGGACAATCTGTACTTCTAATTAGTTACCTACCATACCTGAGAGCTTCTCAGTCTTTTTCCAGCACCACATTCCAAGACCGCTCCGGCACCAGCTCACTGCTTTTCCCAGGGTGTTAAATATTAAGACTGCGAAACATCTCACAGTTACTTACATGCTTTGCTGTTGATGCTACGACACACCAGTTCATGGCAACAGTCTCACTACAAACCTGTCATGTGGGTAAGTAAAGGGACCCTTGGATTGGGTTTTCAGGATGAGCACTATCTGGAGGTGTTTAAATGCCGTGATCGAAATCATTACCTGTCATCAGCGGTGACCCTAACTCCGAGTTTTGAGGGGAAAAAAGATATTTGGAAAGCAAATAGTTTTTGATGTGTGTCGGAGTGGTTCTTATCTTTATCTGCTGATTGCCAGGAGTTGGCAGAACAATTTTCAAAAACAAAAGCGGTGAGTAGCTACCCCTTTGAAGTTTTACCACCCCTTTATATCCCTATCAACCGAATTGTTCACTCCCCTTTGCAGTGGCTTCAATTCAGTCACCTTAAACCTGGTAAATTTTTACTCTGCCCCACTATGTGTCACTAACAGTTCTTTCATCATTGCTACAAGTTGCTACAAGTTACTCAATTTTGACACTCCACGGTCGATGGCCACCACATTGCTGTGAGTGTCCTCCTCTGTGATTGCCCATCTAGGGTTACGGGTTAGACATACGTATAAAGAGAGCTGAAAACCAGTATTGCTGCAGTCAGTGTTTTAAGGCAGAGGCCATAGGATGAGAACATGGATTAGATACTTAAACCAGGAAGCTGTTTTGGGAATGAGGAAGATGTGTTTGGAGAAGGACTGCTCAATATAGCATTCTATAAAGAGCAAAAAACTGAGCTCCTCTGTCCTAAAACTCTGCAGACGCTGCTTAAATCACCATCTCTTCACCCAGCTTTTTCTGAGACATCAAAGTTTCAGGCACAGATGCATAACATGAAAGGTTCCTCTGGGTAGCCGTCACAAATGTGCACTAAAGTCATCTGGATTACTTCTGTTTCCTTAGAAAGTGACATTTAATATTTCTGGGGGAAGATCTGAAGGTTTAACGGAGCACATCAACTGCTTGATTTACACATTATTTTAAACCCTAAAAGGAGATTCGTACACCTGATGGACATGCAAGGAAAGGGCAGAGGAAAGGGTAACACAAGCTGACTCAGCGTTCACTCTGTGATGTCTGCGCATTATGGTCTGACAGATTTATGTCACTAATAAGAGGTATGATAAAAATCATCTCTTACAGAAAGTGTGAAGGTGTGAACTGAATGAAAAGAAAATAACCATCCGGTTCCCTGAGGATTAAGTGCATAAATACAATAAAGGCCTTGAACTCTGAAATGTTGTCTTTGTGATGAAAGCAGGGAAACAAGTTTAATTTTAAACCTAGGCATTATTAAAACACACACACAGAGACATACACAACCACAAAATAAAACCCAAAGTTGACAGTGATATTTTCATGCTAGATTGGTAGCTTTTCCTACAAAAACCATCAACATTATTGTTTATACACCCTGATACAGATCATCAACTTATCGGAAAGGTGTTTACTCAGGTCATAAACATGGATTTCTACACAGCCGGTCGCCCCCTGCTGGCCATCAGAAAGATCTGAAGGCACTTCCAGGCTGGCTTTGCTTCTCATGCCTGAAATCCTGTGTGTACATTATCTAAATCTGTCAATAAATAAATAAATTATGGATTTTTTTTTTGTTGTTGTTTTGTAATATGTGGGTTCCTCTGGAAACTTTTTTTTTGCTGCGTTCCTCAGTGTCAATCACTTCACCTCTAACAGGTCAGAAGATTGAAGCGTGAGGAGCCTCTCCAGTTCTGATGCAGTTTGCTTCAATTAGACTGTTACAGCCTGAAATGGCTGAATGCCTGATTGTAGAAGATGCAATCATGAAAACAAATGATTACTAAATAGAGAACACACTGAAGTATTTCATTGCCACTCAAGATGTTGGAGGAAAATAAGAAAAAACAATGACTGCAATTATCAGGGCACTAAAAGTCAAGCTACTTGCGTTGATTGATGCATGAGAAGCTTCACAAGCTGTTCTGGACTCTTTTTGTTTGGTTTTGTTTTTATTTGCCGTGCATTAAATGCTTCAAAATTACTCAGTTATCAAAACTGTCAGACATCCTGTATCTTGATGTCACTGCAAGATGTTGATGCCAATATGCTGGCTAAGCTGTTGCGTGCATGCCATATGCTGTCAGTGTGTGTGTTGCTCTTCAGTGTTGAACACTGGTCTCACAGCAGCTTCACATTCTCTAGTCAAAGCTGACCTAAATGTTTGCCGCAGAGTCCAGACAAGCCAAGACGCTCCAAGAACCTAGTGAGTGCTGGAGTGTAAATTCATTCGGAGTCTGTACATCATCCTTTCTCACACAGTGCTGACAAACAGGAGAAGATGGAACATGACAGACACCAATGGAAACGCTGGTTTGTGTGATTTTTTTTTCTCATTCTTTCTTATCTTTACATTTATTGCTCTGCTATTTTACCTCATCTATCCATTTAAACACAGGTTGGTTAACTTGCGAATGATGACTTGTGATTGAACAGTCATTAGCCAGTGAACATATCCTGTTTTTGCTCCTCATTTCCTCGCTCTAACAGTGACCATAATTCCCAAAATGAACTTATGGTGTATTCCATTTGACCTGAAAATAGTGACAGAGCTCAAAAAAGAAAAAAGAAAAAATCATCAGTGAAGGGTTTACCAAGGCCACAGAGGAAGAGAGCTGACGGCTGTTTCCCGATAGACTTCAGAAGTCTATGTGCAACCAAACAACTCGCTCTCTAGTGGTTATTCAACTAAATGCAGGTTTGCAACAACAGTGAGTCGGCCTTTAGAGAGTTTTCAAGGTTATCTGAGGACACAAAAGGTGGAGGATTTATCAGGCCAGCTTCCAGACGTAGCTGAAATTACTAGTCAGACGACATTAGCAGGTTTTTCTTTTTGCTGACTGTATGTCCTGACCCTGGACGGTGTCTCAGGAGACAGCAATCAGACTGAAGTCAGTCAGGAAGTGTATACTGCTGCATGTTGATATTAGTGGCTACAGCCAGCCAATGTGTAGAACTGTAACCCTGATGGAGTGTTTCTGTGATATATGAAATATTTCTGCGTGTTGAGTGTGAATGCATGCGTGACTTAAACCCCGTGGGGTCGGTCTATGACTTTATTATTCATGTTATTCACACAGTCTCCTTCAATAGAGTAGAAAGAATAGAAATCGAAAGAAACTTAAGTAGGCTACATAAGTACAGCTCCCATTACAGCTCTATCTGCTGTATACTCTTTTGCGTATTTGTTAATAGCCTCTCTTTATACCTATCATTTTCTGAAAGATATATTTTCACCCAAACTCCATTAACTGACCCC
>VUQK01002935.1:4203-17502 GCA_015106715.1 Bujurquina vittata
CCCTTAAAACTTTAAAAAAAGTACAAAAAAAAAAAAAAAGTAAATACATGAAAAAAAAAAAAAAAAGAGGTGGATGTGGAGGGGGAAACAAGCTCATACAGCAGGAAGTTGGGCACACACCGGCCAGTAAAGTCTGTCTCATGAAGGCAACCATTATTCCCTGTTGGCTTGCAGCCTCTACCACAAGATGCTTATGGGTGCAAACAGGTGAAACACTACGTGAAACCTACGGTAAAAACCAAAGGACATCTCGACCAATGAAAGCAGACCAGGTGAGAGACCCTCGGACACAAAGGCAGTTTCAGGTAACTAATATAATCTTTCAACAGGTCTCCTACAGAAGCCCAGTTATGACATTTGATTTGATTCTGCATAGACTCTGTTGACCAAAGGCTCTCTTTTTAACCTTCCAGGTGTGAGCTAAACTAAACTTTGGCTTTTATGGAGGAGTAAAAATGCAGTATTTTTTTTAAAGGTTCCATTTGATCTATAATGCAAAAAGCAGTATAATTCAGTATTTGATCTATAATGCAAGACAAAATATAGCAAAATCGTTTAAAGCTGAATAAAGTTGGTTGAACTCTGTTTTCCTGTGAGAAATAATAAACCTAACTGGCATTTCTTTTAATAAAAACTGCAGACATCATAATGATTGGTATGACTAATGCAACCAATAAAGAAATTACGAAGTGCATTAGGTAAATTAACAGAATCAAGTTAAACTTTTAACCTCCCTGATTTATCCCTTCCCGTATACAGCACACACTGAAACATTTTACATTTTATTGGGATTTAAGGAATGAATTCATGAGCTGAGCAATGGCTGAATAGAGACAAAAGAAATAAGTAAATAAACAGCAAATTAAACATGACTGATCTAAAAGTGCCTTTCACTATGAGCTGTTTTCAGCCAATGACTGTAAAACGTCACTCTTTATTATTCTTCTTTTTAACAGTCGAGGATTGTGGTGTAAAAGTAAGGCAATATTGCAAGCAATTTATTCAGACGTACTGTGTTATGACACACCGGACAAAACCAATGAGTGCAGATGGATCATGCAGAATACACAAGAGGGATTAATCACTCAACTCATGCAGACAAATGATGATATTTCAGCAGATTCTGCTTAGGACTGTATTACTCTAGCTCATTAGATTTCTAATGACACATTAACTGGGAGCTTAAATTGCTGACTTTGAGCTGGAACTTGAAGACGTTTATATGCATACTGTTTGTACAATAACCAACAATCTCATAGTAAAGTTACACAGGGCCAGAAGTACTCAGACAACTGGTTTCTCAAATATTTCTTAGGTAGGTCAGCTGACTTTGTTGTTAACCCAGGCATAAACAATGCAAAATAGTGACACAGATTATTATAAGGGTGAAAAATCTGAATAAATTAGATTCATAGAGTATATACAGTTGTGAAATATGGATTCAGGTGAGGCTGCAAATCTGTGGAGTTAGTTCACAGCACAGTGATGTAACAAAATATGGTATGTGCAACTGAGTGAAGACTGGAATAATAAATGGAATTGACAAAAAAAACTGTAATTATAAAAAGATTCCCACACTGATGCTGAAATGTGCCGTAATTTGAGACTGTTTGCTAACATATGAAAGGCAGGAGAATGAATGAGAAGGACAGGCAGCAAGAACCAAGTGTCACAAAGCCAAAGTGGTTCATCTCCCACATATATATACATACACAGACACTACACAGAAAAACACACACCACACATACGCTCATAAACACTTCCTGGCTGCTTCCCTCCTACCCTGTCTATTAGCCAAAACAACCCACGAGGGCCTCAACCCCGACCTCTGGCACTCAGCCCTCCATTCACAGACAGACCAAAGCATGCACACGCACATGCACGTGTACGCACGCACATACACTCACACAAACAAATTCATGCACATGATAAACTGCACTTGTCACAGACAGGAGGAAAGAAGCAAAGACTACAGTGCAGAGGAGAAGAAGTAGGATAAGAAAAAAAAGAGGAGGGAGTTTTCCCTCCGCTAAAAGTTTAGTAGGATCCAAATGAATGTTAGACTGAAGAGTTGAAGGAAGTGGGTGTATGAGGGATGAGGGGATGGGGGTAAGGAGGGGGGTGCTAAGAGCCACAGGGTGCATCCCACCGCTAGCTATGCCCCTTTCTCACTCACTCTCTCTCCCTCAGACAGACACACACACACACACACAATCTAGAACTAAAGCCTTGTTAGCTTTTTAAAATAATCAGGCAGTTGGATGATGAATGATTTAACAGGTATGGAAGGAAGGAAGCTCAGGATGCCTTCCGTTTCTCCCCTTAGGGTCATGGGAAGAGTGACAGGCCGACAGAGGGGTTGAGCTCTGGGAATAAACACCATTCCCTTTCATTTCCCTGCTACTGCTTTTCCTGTCGAGATGGCAACGCCGCAGCCCACTAATTTGTCATCGACTGTGAGAGGCAATGACAATCTGCGACTTTCTTTTGAAAGGGGTTCGTATCACGATGGATACAGGTTGGCTGACTATGAGCAGAGCATTGTTGAACAACTAACGCAGAATTCTGTCCATAAGGTTTTAAGAGATGAATGTCTGACCATGCTCTGTGTGACAGTGACTCTGACTCACACCTTACAGTTTTTTACACTATGGATGTATCAGAGTACCTGAGGTTAACCTGAGGTTAACATCACACCTTACAGTTCAGTCCTTACTACCTGTAAATGTAATACTACCCACTATAAACCAGACTAACACTAACCACTTAAACACTAAAGTACACACTTTACATTATGTATGTGTATAACATTATAGGCTCAATTTCAATGCCAGTTCTGGCAAGCGTATTTGGGTGCAGTCCAACTCTGATCTGTTCCATTTCACATTCATATGAACAGTTTTAACTCTCATGCATTCATACTACCTTATAGCATTTCTTATATTTCTTACTGTAGCCCAACATGAGCCACAAACAGTCCAAACACTAGTCAAATACAGAGTAAAAGTCTAGGCAAAATTAAATAGGCAATGAAATGCTGCCCTCTAGTGTTAACCCTTTGTCTTTGCAGCTAATGATGCAACGATCAACTGTCAAATATCTTTCAAGGGCCTCTTTAGTGCAACCTTGAAAGCCCGGGAAAAAAAAGACTAATTTAGTTTTACACCTTTGAGATAAACCTTAAATGATTACTATTTTCCCATAAGAGCTGCCACGTTTATTGCCATGCAGGGAGAGCACATATAACTGCACTGACAAGTCAATTGAGCCAATTAACAGAAATTAATTAATTAATACTGTTCTTTTATATAATTTATTTTCCCGGGCAAGATTTTTTTTTTACCTGTATTATCGTGAATGATATGATATGGCCCAGCCCTAGGTCCATCCCTTTATGACTACAATGTACCCATCTTCTGATGGCTGCTTCCAGCAAGATAACACATGGTGTCACAAAGCTCAGGTCATCTTAAACCGATTTCTTGACCTAACAATGAGTTCGGCGTACTCCATTTCCACATTCACCACATCTTAATGCAACAAAGCACCTTTGGGGTGCGGTGGAATGTGACATCATGGATGTCTATATGGGCCCAAACCTCTGAGGAAAGTTTCTAGCACCTTGTTGAATCTATGCCACAAAGAATTAAGGCAGTTCTGAGGACACAAGGGGGTCCAACCCAGTACTAGCAAAGTTTAACTAATGAAGTGGTAACGATGATATACTAGGTTTTTTTCCAGGTCTTTAGAGCATAATGACAGGGGTAACCACAACTGGTCTACATATAGTTAAGGCAATTAGCCTGTTTCACCCTTACTTAACTGAAGTCTATGCATATTCCTGTTATTTCAGGCATTTTGATTAAAACAAAGTATATTTTCTTCTTGATTAAATAAAAAACACTTTTAAAAACTGGTTAAAAAAAATCTATCTAATCACATAATAAAAAGACAACTATTTGCAGCTTCTTTCATAATAAACAAGATTTCAATGTTTTCAGTTGAAAATATCTGAATTAGGGCTGCAACGATTCGTCGACATAATCGATGACGTCGACTATAAAAATTGGGGAATTTTAATGTCGACGCGCCGTATTCTAAAATGTCTGTGTAGGTTCATCCAGGTCATCGCCTCTGGAGCTTGAAAAAAAGGTGACTTGACTTCTTTCTTGAAGACTTTTCACCTCTCATCCGAAAGACTTCTTCAGTTCTCAAACCAAAAGGTGGAGAGACTCAGGTATTTAAACCTGTGTGAATAATCACGTGCGCTAAGGTATGAAGGGAGGTGTGGCTTATTACAGTCAGTGTTTTCAGGCTAAACCAATTTGGGACTTCGCTCCATTTGTATCAAGTGACCTACTGAGGTCACCGGAACAAAGGTATGACTAGGTGTGCTTTAGCCTTTGAGTGTGCGCTACAAGGCAAAAACTGGTCCATACCAGTTGGTTGGCACATATCAGTAATTCATTAGATATAAAAAAAAATCAGTTAAATGGTTTAACTGTCATTAGACAGTACACTGTCTGAGATCAACTATTTTTGGTAATTAGTAACAATTTTCTCTTTTGCTTATATTTTAGTAGTACTGAGAAAAGGCGTGAGTTTGTTCTGAAAGAGGCCCGTGCACCCCTCAAATGGCTGAAATCTTGACAGAGCATCCTCAACATGCTTGTCAGCAGCTGGGACCATCTTCTCAAAGAAGCCAGCCTGACTCCAGAGCATGTCACATTCCTCCACTGCAGTCATCAATTCATGAACTGAATCATCTGTAAACGTTTCAGTTGTTTTGAAGGTGAAAAAATATATATTTTATTTAATTTGAGGCCTCATTTGAACTTTTGGACCGAGGCATTTTTAGTTAGCTACTTGCACTTTGAGTTGCATTATTTATTTAATGTTTATTGTGACGGTCACATTGATCAGTTTAAAATACTTGTTTCATGGGTCTTATCAGAACTTTGGGACTTCCAGACCCTGCAGAGGTTATTGACTTTTTTGCACATTATATTTTCACTTAAAAATAAAAATTGTGCTCACTTTAATTTGTATTGTCTGTTTAATATTTATTGTGATGGTCACAACTCATATTTTTACAGGTTATTTTAATTTGGTGTGAGAAGACACAACAAGGTGATATTCACAGGTGAGCAGACTTGAACAGGTGAGGTAAGATTGAAATAGTTAGTTAAAAAAAATATATTAGTCAACTACCAAAATAATCTTTAGTTGCAGCCCTAATCTGAATATTAAAATATTGGAACTTTAATAATAATAATATTCTAAAATGCACTTAATATTGCATGAGCATTGTTTTGTGTTGTGAGATCAGTAAGAGAAAAACGAGCCCAAAGATATAAACACGCTCAAATATTAAGCTGTGCACACCTGGCAGCTCCATCAGTGCTCTGCTGTCACCGGCCTATTGCAGCTGTCCCACTTGAATTAAAGAGAACTATGGGGAACCGACTATCAAGTAATCTCATTGTTAAAAGCAATTAAGTTCCAAAGGTGTACAGCCACCAGCACTAGCTCAAGTTATCAAATGAGTGATGGATCCACAGGTGATAATAAGCAAATTCCAATTAATGATTCAGGAGCTCGTTAAATTTTGATGAGAGGACCCCATGGAGTCATTAAAAAGCCTTGAGACATTAATTCACCTATTAATCTTTGTTCAATCCATAGATTAAAAAAAATCAAGGATATTCTTTTGTTATAATTACACAGTTTAACACATTAATCACACCCCAATTAGGGTCCACAACTAATAAAGTGTTCATTTAATGAGGTGGTGCCCACCCTAACATTGACTGTGTGAACACACATATAATTAGATCACAGTTTTTCAAATCTAATCAGATTATTCTTTTACAAAGGTCACCAGCTGTGGAATTAACACTGACAGAAATTATGCAGCACTGGAGAGGCTAAAGAAACTTGAAATATGGCCATGAAGGCTGGAGTTTGATGGGTTTTTGTGTAAAAGAAAAATAAATAAATGAAAAGACCCAGGAAAGTTAGAAGGCTTCAGGGTTTGTTTGTTTTTTGGGGGGTTTTTTTGGCAGAAATCTTTATTCTCATGATATTTTCAGTTTTCAGCTGAGTTTGGTTTAGTTGGATGGATGGAGGCAACAAAACTACTTGGTTAGGTTTAGGAAAACATTGTCTGTGGTAAAATACACCATTTCCCTAATCACGTCTTACATTGCAGGAACAAAGCACTAAAAGCAAACCTTTGCCCCAGCAATTTCAAGAGATACAGTAAAGATACATGTCTGTATGATTTGAATTCTTTTATTGTGGCTTTTAAAATATGCTTTAAAGTTAAATATCTGCTTTTATAAAATGTTTCTATATGCCGTATCTTGCTGCTAAAAAAATAATATAAATAACTCACTATCCCTTACCCACATCACTCACCATCAAAGCTTTCTGTTTACTCTGATTTTCAACTGATGAGTTTATCAAAATTCAGCACCAGGAGCTGTCCTTGGTCCCACTGTATGTCTATAATCAAATGTGTTTTTTTATGTTGTCTTAGATAATAACTTTGATTCATGCTCGAAGTTTAATCAGCTGTCAGTTTAGAGACTATTACTGCTGAGTTCCCCCTGGGGAGAGACCTTTGTCTCACTGAAAACATATGACCGCATTTAAATTATTTTGAATATATATTTCCTTCCAAAAACACTTTTTGCTAGACTTTTTCAAACGGATACTAACAATAAGTATTTTTTATTGCATCTACATTTTTCGGCAAGTTGCAGAAATATTTATCCAAAAGCAAAGTGCATGTATGCATTCAGATGCTTTCACTACTGCATGTGGTGTGATATATCACTGTGGCTCCAACCTTACCATACAGGAGCACTGAGCAGCCACAGCACAGCAGCTAGAAGTCCACTGTTTTCAGGTCTTTTTTTTTTAAGGCTACTGAGAGTAGTATCTAATAAATTCATATCTTTTTAGTGTGAAAGATATATGAGGGGAAAATGCAAACCGACCATAGCTGGAAATAGAAAGACCTTTGCAATTCCAGGTAACAGAAGGAAACAACTAAATAAATCTGGGTATATAGCATGAGATATCACAGCATTCACTGACTAAAAGTAAAACAAGTTACTGTTAAAAGAAGTATTTATTATTTATTTTGAAATACAGGCCATTCACTTGAGATGGCTCTCCTTGGGTTGGAGACTCGCTGTTTGCATGACAGGTTACTACGACCAAGGAAAATGTAAAGGACTGGTGATTGAAGCACAGCTTGAAAATATTAGATCTACAAGTACCCGTCCTGGGCTCCCCCTCTTCTTCCTCTACACTAAGACACTGAGTTCTGTCATACACAGCTTCTTCTAGCTCCTATCATGTGGATGACACTCAGATATTCTTGATATTCGCCCATTCTCACTGACATGTAAGAGTGGATGTAAAGGCATCAACTGAAACGTATCCTCAAGAAGACTGACCTTCTGTTCCCACAAGGAAAGAGTTACTCACTGACACTTTACCATCACAATAATGGTATTCACTCAGCTGACGAGGAAGCTAGAAGTGACCCTGGACAACAAAACATTCTCAGCAAAAATTGCAGCAGCAGATGGTCATCTTGCAATCTGTCCTCAACAGCGAGGCATCTAAGGTGCTCAGCATCTCCCCTTTTTGCACATGTACTGAACATTTCTAGAACTTAGCCAACAGAGGGCCATGTGAGCAGGCAAATATCTAACAGTCTTTAACAGCCAGCTCCCTAGTTTAAATAAAAATAGATAATAGTCCTATCAAGTGGATGTCATGTGTGCTGCCTCCTGCACACTCTATCCAGACAGCTCTCTCACCTAAACCACAGAGTATTTCCAGCAGTGCATGTGCAGCGGACAGCAAGATAGAATAACTGAGGAAAATATCCTGACCTAATTCTTGATAAATTGTCTGACTTCTTATGTGAAAAAGGCTCTAGACTAGTGAAACTCCCCCTTGCTTAAGATAATGATCCTGCCATCAAACCCCCACCAATAGTCCAAAAACCTGATGTCTGCCTAGTACTCATATTCCTACACAGCTCTCCTTCCCTGCTCACTAGTCTGACTTCCATTCATTTAAAATTCTGCTGGTTATCTACATGCCAAGAACAGGCAGCTCCTTCCTACCACCTATCCATGGTCAAATAGCCCTTGAGCTATCCCATCACTCAAGAAAACCTCATGATGACTTCTCTGTTCTAGCTCAACATACATAGACTGAGATCCCACTGAAGTTAGGAAAGTAAAAGTGGTTCCCCAGGGCTAAAAGCTCACCGTTTCATTTTATCTGTGTGAGAGTGCAAATATCTAGGCATGTCAGATCAGACATTAAATGGACTGTGCCCTCCCAGCTTCCTAGTAAGAAGTCAGGGTAATATCAGGACAGGCTCATGTGTGACCGACATGGGTAGTTTTCTTCAAATTCCTGCCTCCTGAATCTTCAACCAATTTAGTTTTTACCCCTTTGTGTATGGTACTAAATGAGAATCACTCAAAACTGGCAGGCAAGTGCTGCTAGCTGCAAGTCAAAAAGCAGAAGGAGTTTAACGAATGGTGTTTCCTCATGAGTGACATTAGTAAATGAATGAATGTAAAAAAATCTCTGGACTATAGCTCAGGTAAAAAAACAAAAAAAAACCCTTTACATTAAAAGTTGATGAGAAGAATATTAAAATTGGCAGTTGTTCCACTCCTGCTCCCAAAGAGCTGATCACCAGCCAGAACAGGAAACTTTAACTGTATGTTTGTGCACTGGTGCATGCAGATTGTAGACGTTCGTGTTCACTGATTCAGCTGGATTGATATAATCACATGAAAAATGTCTGTAAGTGTACCTTTTAATTTTTTCTTGGCTTACTTTATCCTTAACATAAATAAGCATGTCATTTTTTAAGTGCTCCGGTGGGAGTAGAGATGCTGTTCATGTTGCCCATCTGGTATTGAGCCATTTATAAAGCTGTAATGTTGAGCAATGGCATCCTGAGAGTAGAATCTAGAAGGGAAAAACATTTTAACCTTATTTTGGTGCAAACTCACCAAACTTTTTAAGTGTTCTTTCACTGGATTTAACTGGTTATTCAATACATACATTTTTATGTCCTAATGACCAATTAGAATTAAAGTTATGGCTCTCTGCTGATTTAAAATGAAAGACTGACGAGTTGTATGAACTGTTACGAATGTAAAGCTTCTCTACCAGAGTTGTAAATGAGTATAACAGGTCCCCTTTAATCTGATTTCTCTTCTTCTTGCTCTTCTCCTGCTAGAAACAATGTTTGAGAAGCAACACTGTGTGCCATTGTCATAGCAGTGAGAGTGTACAGCTGCCAGCTATCATGTGGGCTCTGTGGTCTCACCTGCGGAGAGGTTACTCTAAAGGATGTCCCTGTGGTGGGGGTAGCAGGTCGTGGAGAAATGTTGTTCTGGGCCTGGGCTTGAGCTTGAGCCAAAGCCTGCTGAGGAACCATTACCAGCTGTCCTAACTCTGTGCGCACCAACACCATCCCTGAGGAAGAGCAGGAAACATGAATTAGAGGTGTCACTACAACATCAGTGCCACTTAAGAGTAGCTAAAGCAGCCACTAAAAATACTATATATTTTGACAGGTATTGTATGGTAAGTATATCACTGCACTACAACGTTAAAAAGCTGTCTACACTTTAATTTTACAAAAGTAAAGGTGTGAGATGCTACGGTAGTTCACAAATTACAGTCAAAGATTGAAGAATGTCATTAAGGGTTTCTAAAAGGCCAGGACTGCAGCTATTATATTACTGAGTCTGACCATGATAAAAATGGTTTATTACAAATTTGTTTATCTGTGTAGAATTTCCATAAAGAGAAAAAGACATAAGGTCAATAGTAAGGTAAACAGCATGTTCTGATCATGCTCTTGAAAATGTAACTGAGCTAATATTTCTGAGGTCAGATGACTCACTGAAGCAATGCAACACAAAAAACATTATGAATACTGTCCTTTGTTATTTCCTGCCCTTTAACAACTACAGAACATGATCCTCTATGGAGATTACAATGTTTTAAATATAACAGCTAAATTAGGGCTACAAACATGACTCATCTATTGGGTAAGCTATAATTTGAACTACTGTAATCCTGGACCACTGGAACAGTCCGTAATTACAAAAGTAAGTTACATGATAAAAACAAAGCTGCTCAAATATTTTTGACGACAACATGCTCCAGTCTCAAAGTATCTGTGCCTACTGTTTGCGCAGTGAAGCAATTCTCTCTCTTTTGTGATTTTGTTTATCTTCACAGCATATTGTTATTATGCGTCATGAATGAAAACTAATGTTTTTGCTGTAGGTTTCAAAGAAAAACAACCCTGCCCCCGAGTTGATGTCACAAGCACAAAAACATTACAACTTCAAATATTCCCAATTGCATACATAAGTACAAAATCAGGGTTTTGTCCATCCATTTTCTTCCGCTTATCCTTTTCAGGGTGGAGGAGGGATGGAGCCTAGCCCAGATGTCATAGGGCAAGAGGCAGGGTACAACCTGTACAGGTTGACAGCCTGTTGCAGGCCTAACACAGAGAGACAGACAATCATGCACACTTACATTCACATCTATGGGCAATATAGAATCACCAATTAACCCCAGTAACTGCACGTCTTTCAACTGTGGGAGGAAACAGGGGTACCTGGAGAAAACCCACAGAGACACAGGGAGAACATGCAAACGCCACACAGAAAGGCCAGGGTGGATTCGAACCCAGGCCTTCTTGCTGTGAGGCAACAGCCATAACCACAGCATCACCATGCTGGTTTTCCTGCATAACATTTTTTTAAGCAGGAAGTTTTTGGCAATGAGTTTTTGGCCTTCCCCCCAAAAGAAAATGACCAGGATTGTAATAAAAATATTTTTTCTCAACCTTTACTCAAACATAAAATACATTTTTGTTTAACAACTGGTCAAAAATTATACAAAAAACATATAAACTTCTGTTATGTAAGCTAAAACACTCACTGCCACACATATATGTAGACCAATCATGCCCAAAGGCACATTTTGAGCCAGGGTGTCTCTCACACACACACAGTCTTTTCTTATGGAAGAGAATCCAACACAAACTGTGCCATTTTCACATCACACCCAGGAGTCTCTAGGTTGGTTGCCAGCCCCCCTATAAACCTTACCTGGTGGGATGGTGAACCCAGGGGGCAATTGAATGGTGGCCTGCTGCTGAGGCGGTCTGACAATCAGCTGAGGGGCTACAATCCTTTGTGGTGCTGTAAGTCCAGGACGGGGCTGCGACTGTGCAGATGTGGCCACAGCAGGTGTGGGAGAGGGAGCTGTCGGCCTGACCATAGTAATGGTGTTAGTCACTGATGTGGTCTGACCAGCTCCACATACTGAACTAGATGCCATCCCTGTAACACACACAGCAGTTGTGATGGAGCTCAGAGGCTGAGTTATTGTTGTGGTTGTTGTAGCTGATGCTGTAGTAGTTGTTGATGGTGTAACAACAGAAGAAGACGAAGGAGAAGAAGAGGAAACAGTGTTTATTACAGAGTTGACACTGCCAGACTGGGTTGACATTACAATTTTGGACTGACAATCGTCTGTTTTGGAAGCCCCAGTGTCTGTTTTGGCTTGGTTCCCCGGGGAAGCTGAAGAGGTAACGGGTCCTATACGAGCACCCTGCTGGACCAAGGCCGAAACACTGGTCCCGTTGCCGTTCTGGGCTATACTGGCTACAATATGATTTGGGAGTCTATGCAAAGCAATAGTAGGAGTCCCCCTGTCGAGAGCAATAGCCGACTGACCCACAGGCAGGTTAGCGTTGGATAAGGTGAAAGTCGAAGTGTTAATAGAGGCTGTGACCGGTCGGTCAGAGTTTGGTGTACTTGCACTTGTATCCACAGAGCTAACGTTTTCGACCACCGCCGTGTTGCTATTTCTCCGCGTCGTTACAGCTGCGCCGTTCAAACTCTTTATTCGCGCCGAAGAGCTCCTCCGCGGCGTCGTTATGCGTTTTCTCGGCGGGGGTGCTCCCGTCGACGTCTCACCTGTGCCCGGGATAACCTTAGAGACTCGGCTGGATGCGGTGGTGCTGATGCTGGCTGGCGGCGGAGATGCCAAAGTTGACACACCAGATGCAGTCAGTGTTGTGATGGATGCTCCATGTGATTCCGAGCCGCTGCTAGTGGCGTTCACACAGGCACCCGAAGTGGCGGAAGGCTCGCCAATAGAAGGGCTGCAGCCCAGTGTTGGAGAGGTGACAGTCTTATCCGGGCTAGCGTCTTTAGAGTTGAGCTCCTGGCGCATCTCAGGTTTATTACGCCGTCCTTGTTGTTGTTGTTGTTCTAATGTTGTGCTCACTGGAGCTGGTAGCGTTTTTCCTAAGTGATGGTTAGCGGGGGCCACAGTGCCAGCGCCTCCGTTTTCGTCTGCTTTACCAGCCGGGTTGCTTTGTCCAGAAAGCTGTGACTCCAATGAGCCCACTAGGTCGCTCACAGCTTTTTCATCCACCTCCGAAAAGAGCATATCTTCCAGGGGGTCGGAGGAGCCCGCCATCTCCGATCACAGATAGCCGTCTTCTATTTTTTTACAATGCGCCTGCGTGTTACTAGGCATTGTGGGAATGGATCTGACGTCATTAAACGGTGGGGAGGGGGGGGGGTGGCTGGGGGACGGGGGGTACCCCGGAGTCTGTGATTGTAGTTTATTGTGTTTTACCAAAGGGCCGTGCAATGACAAGGAGAAGATGACGAGCTCAGACCAGTTACTCGTCATTTTTTAGAATATTGTTTATTCATGAAAAAAAATTAAAGAAAGAAAATTAAGGAAGCAAGAACGTTCTTACAAACAATATACAAACACCACAGGGCAGCCTCTTAAAATGTACAAAGAGCTATTAAGTTAATAAACAAATGTAATAGGTCTGAAACAAAATCTCTGGCAATGACGTAATAAGTACATTTACCTAATAAGTTAATGTAACTTCTGATGTCCGAGTTTGTCTTTTTTGTGTCTGTTTTTCTACAATCTGTGCTTTTTTTTGTACCTCTGCATAAACTAAGATAATATTGTGATAATATATAATTAATTATCACAATATTTGGTAAATTACCTTTTTACAGCAGCAACGTGTAAAATAATAGCCTAAATAATTGTAATTGCATAAAATAATAAAATTTAATAATAAGGCAAAAACACAGAGGAGAAGAGCGACCTTTGTACCCGGAGCCATCCTTCTCCTAAACTCATTGCCCCCCCATTCTAATATTACCCCATAGCATCAACAAA